>CM073471.1:6990000-7285000 GCA_037074535.1 Gleditsia sinensis
TATCGTTTCGGGATCATCCTGAAAATTCCTTAGGAAACATATTAGAGAATTCTCTAACCACCATAACTTGATCTACATTAATGTATTTTTTATCTATATCCTTGACCATTGTCAAATATCCTTGGCACTTTTTTGCAATGACTTATGGGTTACTAAAGCAAAGATTAGATTACTGGACACGTCATTACGGTCTCTTTGTATCAAGAAAGAAGATTTTGTCGTTTTAATCATTGTAGCACATCCTACAGCAATCCCATATATGAGATATTATTACATTATGGTACAGCTTTTAACAATGGATATACCACTTTATTAATAAAAATCTTATTTCCGCCACTTAACAAAGAACAATTTTAAAACATATTCGAATAAGTGCACAAAATAGACATCATATTCCATAGCTAACATAGCTCTACGAATCAAGTCATTCCATACAAAAATTCTTAACCATTCAATGCAATTTTCAAATATAAGCATATACTATATTTAATACATATATTATGTTACAAACAATGCATATAAGCCATATCTCATCAATATAATGTATGATTGATTTGCTATATCACGCAAACACTATATCTCAACTAACTCGTTGTACATTATGTCATGACTTTTTTGTGTGTTATAACTAGGTCAGTATGAACATACTTGTCATGTGACCTTTTCGCATCACTTTTCATAATTCCACCTGTAACTTTTCTTTTTATAAATAGCTGGGATATGATATTAACTTTTACAGCCAGTATACAGTAACATAAAATATTGAATGCAATTTTTGTTACTGATATCATGCATATACCAGTGCAGATTATAATTGTCACTGGGATATATGTTAATCATCATTAACTAAATAAATACAATTATGCCATGATATTGTATAATACACATGAAACAGAAAGAATCATTGCAACAGAACAATTCATCGTTCAAAACATTTGTGAACATTGACGTATAACACAATAAAAGAAAATTAACTCTGAATAGAAAAAATTTCGACAACCTACAGAATCCCCCAACAGCACCTTGATTATAAATATGTCCGGCTCATATCTATATTCAAGGTTCTACTAAAGAATTCTTTGCTCCATTAGACCACAGGGAAACCTAGGGCTTTGATACCAACTTTGTCACGACTCCAAGTTAGGAGTACGTAAACGACACGGGTATTGAGAATAATCTCGTCCCGTAAGCCTCTTTCTTTATACATATAAATGACTTTCTCACGACTAAGATAAATTGTAATCAACTTATAATTACATATTCATTTAAAAACTTAACCTCTATACTATATAATTTCAATTATCTTAAAATATACACAAATACTATGTAATATAGAAGCTGAGATCCTGCCTGTGTTATATGGAGCAACTCTAGAGTGCAAAATACAAAATATACCAAAAGCTGAGAACCGTGAAAATAAATCAGGCTCGCTCAGAAAATGTGTCGTCTAGCTGATCAACTATCTGAAAGAGACTGACCAAAATCTGTATTCTTATATGAAAAATGTAGAAATATCGTGTAGTGAATTTGACAACTCAGTGAGAAGGTAATTCTTACCATAACAGAAACAGGACAAGCAGGGCACGAGTTTTTCCTTCAAAAGTAAATAGTTAAAACAAGAAAAAGATGAATGCCATATACATCATATGTTTGAAAGATCAATAACAAGAAAGTTTCAGTATCAAAATACATGATATCCATGTTACGATATTATATAAATAAATACAATCAGATCCATAGTCATTTCTCAAGCATGCAACAAAAAGAGTATTCATCATCAATCAGGAATTATCAGGCAAAAGTCTGCACAATTATCCATCAGGCAAAAGCCCGTACAATCATCCATCAGGCCAAAGCCCGCATCCATCAAGCAAAATCTCACACAATTCATCCATTAGGAAAAAGCCCGTACAATATATCTATCAGGTAAAAGTCCGCACACTCCATTAGGCAAAAGCCTGTATAATTATCCATCAGTCAAGTAAAAGTCCATTACATAAAACTCAATATGCATTAGAGTTAACATTCATAGCTACTTTAAATTCTTTCGTATAAATACAAGAAAGAAATAACAGGAAATGCAAAATAAATAATAATGTCACATCTCTTCCAGAAAAGCATATGCTTACTGATAAACAATAGCCACAACAACATCAATTTAACTTATACATTTATATCCAAAGGCCCACACATGTGTCTCATAAAAACCATTTTTCAATTCATATAAAATATCAACATCACCATAAACCAACATAATTTTGAGTATTCTCAATCAGTATAGCTTAATATTAATAGAGAACTAAAATATAAATTATGCTTGTCCTGCATTTCTAAAGGTTATACTAGGAGTCATGTTTTAAAATATGGATAGTTAAAAATAATGTCATAGTAAGTATTATCTACTCACAGGTAAGGGCTCCAGATTGGACAGCCCTAAAATGTGCTTTTCCAATCTCTATTTGATCAAATTGACCTCAAAAACGTATCCGGAGGGTCCAAACAATCAAGATAGCAACTTCGGGAACTGGTCACTATTCACCGCCGGAAATACTATTTACAGCCGAAAAAAACTATTCACGACGAACAAAAAGGCTGTTAGATGGCCGAAAATATACCTATTCTAAGGTTTATCTAGCTCTTAAATCCATTTACGGTGTCAAAATTTCAATTAGAGGTCTCTAGGTAAGAGTTAGAATTTACCTTTTTTGGAGATTTTCTACTTTAGATCTACGGCAATTCAACGGCTGATTTGAAAAACTGATCGGTCAAAACCGTAGTATTATTCGTCTTGAATCTAATAGCACCTTCAGTTTTGAGATCGGAAACCAATAAGCACTCCAAATTTAAAGAAAAAAGTTGAAAGTTACAATTCACTCTCTATTCATCCGTCTCAAAAATTTCTTCCAAAATCTCCCCCTCCGGTTGTCTCCCTTCTCCCATTTCCCTTTTCTGTTTATTTTTAATAATAATAATAATTATTTAATAATTGAATAATAACATTTTATTTTATATATATTCATATAAATTCCGTTTTTCATCCTAAAATATCTTAAAAATTTCTAAAAATTTTCATTCTCATAAACCTTTAGTTAAACTCTTAAATCATGATTTTTCTTGATAAAAATCGTAATAAACAAATCTCAACATAAATATCTTTTTACATATTAAAAAAAAGAATATTTCTAAAAATACAATAAAAATTTATTAGAGGCCAATATTATTTTCTTTATACTTCTTTAACTCATGTAGTAAATATACATATTTTCTACGGTTCTTATCTCCAATTTTTTTGAAATTCTCTCTTTTATTCGTTAAATTCTACGGTTATTACAAAATACAAGTCAGAAAAAATCTTGAGTCAAGTTCACAGTGAAAGAGGATGTACTTCTTATTCAAGCGTGGCTCAATATTTCGAAAGATGTAGTTGTTGGTGTTGACCAAAAATCAAATAGTTTTTTTTTATCAATAATCAAATAAAATTATAACAACTATCGTGATCGGTTCCGAGAGAGAGAATCTATTCAACTAAAATCTCGATGGCATCGGTTGAATAGTACAGTTCAAAAGTTTGTTGGGTGCTACAAACAAGCTATTCATAGAAAAAAAATGAAAACTTAGAGAATGACATCATGGCTGAGGCATATACTATTTTTTCTCAATATGAAGGTGAACAGTTCAAATTTGAGTATGTGTGGCGACTACTGAAAGATGAATTTAAATGGACAGCAGAATTAAGTGAGAGTTTTTAAAAAAGAACAAAGATTTCTGTTTCTAGAACGTACTCATCCTCTTCTAACTCGGAGACTCCATTTGAATGCACATACAACCCAACCTCACCTACTATATTTCGGTCAATGGAAAAAAAAGACAGCAAGAAGGAAAGATAAAGAAAAATTAACTGAAATTTCTTCTGACAATGTCGAATTTATTGTAATACAAGAGGTACATAGTCACAAAATAACTGTCATGAAAGAATTTGCATGAATTAAGGTGGAAAAAACAAACTAAAAAAGAAAGAGTTGAAGTTAGAGGAGTTTAAGATGTTTGAAAAAATTCTCTTTCAAGGATACATCTGAAATGACAGAAAGACAACAATAAGATCACAAAATATTATGTGACATAATTAGAGAATCACATAGAATTAGTTAAGATAATATTATGTATTTTCTTTTAATTATATCATATTATATATTTTTTATTATTTTTAATTATTGTTATAAAAAATATTACTTAAAATAAATTTATATTATTTTTAATATATTTTAAGTTTTTTTTATGTATATATTGTTTTAAAATTAAAATACAAATGAGTTAATATTTTAAGTAAAAATAAATATAAATAAAATATAAAGATATAAGGTAATCTATAAAATTTATTTAGTAAATTTTTGAGAATTATATTATTACAATACAGAATTGTTTAAAATATTATAAAATTATTTGAAATAATAATAATAATATAATACTCGTGAGATATACTTAAATAATTTTAATAAATATTATTATTAATGATGTTCTTATATCAAAAAAAAAAAATAAGAATAACATGCCGTAAGCAGTGACTCCATAAAAAATGTCCATAAATGCAGAAAACCCCGTACCTGTCTTTGTTTTGTCTGCCGTGACCAACTTGGATTTGGGTGTTTCTCAGAAGCACCATCTTCTCCATGTAAGATTCCCTAAACTCATCTTCAAAATTGAACCACATGCTTCTCGTCCTTCACCCACAACAAACAATATTACATGGTCATCGACTAAAACAAAATCGACTCTGGCCTCTATTTAAACTCAGCAGCTTTATATCTTTCAATCTCTTTCTCTCTTCTCTTTTGGGTATTGAAATACAAAGAAAAATTTTCTAGTAGAAGTCGCAAAAATGCCGAGCAACGGGGCTTCACCGATAGGAGAAGCCAAGGTTCCATTGTTGGAAGATCACCCTTCAACAGTTGTACTACATAATGGACAAGAGAAGGATCAAGATCTCAAGAGAAGGGTGTGGGTTGAATCGAAGAAGCTCTGGCACATAGTGGGTCCTGCGATCTTCAGCCGTGTTGCCTCCTATTCTATGTTAGTCATCACCCAAGCCTTTGCTGGCCACCTCGGTGACCTCGAGCTGGCGGCTATCTCCATCGCCAATAATGTCATCGTGGGCTTCGACTTTGGCCTCTTGGTATATATATTCATTTTACTCTTCGAAGTTCAAACATTTTCTTCGGTGTCAAAAACAGATTTCTTTGTTATTATTTGATGGTTTTTGTATTTGATCAGTTAGGTATGGCAAGTGCCTTAGAAACGCTGTGTGGGCAAGCTTATGGAGCTAAGAAGTACTACATGTTAGGCGTGTACATGCAGCGTTCATGGATTGTTCTTTTCCTGTGCTGTGTTCTGCTTTTGCCTCTGTATCTGTTTTCCACACCAGTCTTGAAGCTTTTGGGTCAGCCAGAAGAGGTAGCAGAGCTATCTGGAGTGGTGTCCATGTGGATGATACCGCTTCACTTCAGTTTTGCATTTCAGTTCCCTTTGCAGAGGTTCCTTCAGAGCCAGCTCAAGACTGGGGTGATTGCCTGGGTATCTTTTGTGGGACTGGTGGTGCATATATTTGTTAGCTGGTTGTTCGTGTACAAGCTTCAGCTTGGAGTGGTTGGTACTGCTGCCACCATAAACATATCTTGGTGGGTTCTGGTGTTCGGGCTTCTGGGTTATACCGTTTGTGGTGGTTGCCCTCTCACATGGACTGGGTTCTCCACTGAAGCATTTTCTGGTCTTTGGGAGTTCGTCAAACTCTCTGCTGCTTCTGGGGTCATGCTTTGGTACGTACTTACACTCCTCTTCTCTCTCTTTAGGTACTCTTCTTGGGGAATATATAGAATAAATGCTTTGACATGATTCTTCGTATTTTTATCACAGCGTGGAGAATTGGTATTATAGAATACTGATACTGATGACTGGAAATCTACAGAACGCAGAAATTGCGGTGGATGCTTTATCCATTTGGTAATTAATAATTAATAATATATAGACGGATTTTACTGTCTCGTTACTATCAAAATTTTATCTTTTTCTGAATTGATCACTATGTGGTGGACTGATGTTATCTGGTTTGGCAGCATGACCATCAATGGATTGGAACTCATGATTCCTCTGGCATTCTTTGCTGCAACTGGGTAATATGTCTTCATCTTTTCCACGTACCCTTCCTGCAATTTTTCTGCATAAAGTAAAAAATGGAGGCCATACCCTAACATGGTTGAGAGGAACAGGCTCATTACATCCATACATTTTGCCACCACCAAACTATATATTAGTGCACTTCACTGGATGGATTAAAATAACACAATCACAGGAAATAATGAAAATAAAAAAGCGTCCCGTACATCATGTTGTGTTTTTCACATAAACATGACGGAATCAAACTAGTAAGAAAACAAGTGTATGGTAGCCATAGAAAACAAAACTGTAGTTTAGCTAGTCAAAACAAAATTGTGCAGTTATAGAGCCCAGGATATGTGTATATATATATGAATATGGTTATCATATAGCAATTTGGAGGCCTCTGGATTGCTGTATGTCTTTATCTTGCCTCATCATGCAGGACCCAAAAGAACTTCCTTCTGCGAATTTGTGTCCCAAAAGTTTTTAAGTTTATCTTTTTATTAATATTTTTTATGGCCACATATTTCTTGACTTCGGATTCTTCAATTCTCGTTCTCTCGACGTCTGGTACTATAAATTATTTGACACGGTTCTAACTGACAATGACATAGTCCCTTTCTTGCTCAGTTTCCAAATAACAGGCTGTGACAATGCAGTTTTGTAAGTTCAGTGAATCTAAAATAATCATATATGGGAAAGATACAAACAGGAGCCAACGCACATATTATTTGTTAGTCAAAATTGCTATATTGGTTTATACGCATTAATATTCCACAATATAATAGTGACGTTTTTACGTAGGCCCAAAGACTAAGTAGAACCTTCATGGAAAGATTGTAAGACAGGAGAACTTTGTTTTCATATATTTCCTTTTCAACAAAAATTAACCACAAGAAGAATTCCCCCATTTCCAAACTCTTGCGCCCACCTGTGCTTTTCTTTAGTCAAAATTTTAACTATTATTTTGTGAGAGTTAGACAGAGAATTTGTACCTATCTTACTAAAAGTCTTTCGTTACTGTTCATTAAGTTCGCTCCCAGAAATTGTGTGTTTTCAATTTCTCAAAGTTGTAATTAAGAATTCATAGAAGTAGTGACTAACATTGAATTTGCAGAGTGAGGGTTGCGAACGAGCTTGGAGCTGGGAATGGAAAAGGGGCAAAGTTTGCGACCAAAGTGTCAGTGGTGACATCAGTTATAATAGGCATATTCTTCTGGGCGTTGATAATGCTCCTCCACAATCAACTCGGCTACATATTCTCTTCCAGCAAAGCCGTGCTTCGTGAAGTAAACAAGCTGTCTCTACTCTTAGCCTTCACAATTCTTCTGAACAGTGTTCAGCCAGTTCTGTCGGGGGTGGCTGTGGGATCAGGATGGCAGTCATATGTTGCGTACATAAACTTGGGCTGCTACTATCTTATTGGGGTGCCTCTTGGATTCTTGATGGGTTGGGCCTTCCATTTTGGAGTTATGGTACGTTTTCTGTGACTGCTTCATTTCTTGTTGATATCTTGTCCAAAAACAAAAAAAAAGATTCTTGTTGATATGAATATTATCATAAAGTGCTCACATTAATTGCAAACGGAAAAATGAACAGGGAATCTGGGCAGGGATGATTTTTGGAGGAACGGCAACTCAGACCTTGATATTGTCTGTGATTACCATTCGTTGCGACTGGGACAAAGAGGTTATAAGCTAATCATTCATCCAAAATCCAAACAAACTTTTACTTTTTGTTATTGATTTAGCTTCCATTGTGCCTTAATTGATCTATTTTGATGGTTTGTAATTGCAGGCTGAGAAGGCGAACTTGTATGTAAGGAATTGGACAAATCCAAAACATGAGCTGAAATAATATGGTTCCTTGACAGAAGAATGAGGGACGTGAGCAGAAGCAATGAATGGGCTCCTCAGTTTACACAAGGGGTCTGGTCCTTTTGAGGCCTAACTGCCACAGAATCGACATATAAATGCAATAGGCTTCCAATCTTATTGATTGAAATTTTAGACTGTAGAATTGGTGTATTATCATTCTTAAATGATTAAATAAAAAAAATTCCATTCAGATTCGATTTTTTTTCGTCGTCATGAGATTCCGATTCGTTCATCAAACAAGCAAGTAGAAGGTGAAAAACAAGTCTGCTACCGGCATGTCGTTGTTAGAAGCCCAAGCATTGGCCCTTAGAAGACTGTTTTTACTTTTTCATTTTTAAGTCATAATATAGTTTTTTTATAGAAATTATAAAATTTATTTATCTTACTTTTATCTTTTAATTAATAACTTTAATATAACTATAATCTGCCCAATTTTATATTAAACTAATATTATTGGGCTCATGATGGTTAAGAATAATGGACTATTTACCCATGTTAGTTTAGAATAAAGTTTATGGGTCCTTTGTTTTTCTGTCACGTTCACGTACCAACCATCTTCTTAATATCCATGCCAATTTGACTATCTGTTACCTGCCCTTTTTTTTGTCGCATGGAGCCCAAATGCTGAAAGTTTGGCTCAGCTCAAACAACAACCTATGCTTCTTCTCCTTCTTCTTTATGCTGGCCTTTTTCTATAAGAAATGAAAAGTTCTTCTGAAACTAACATAAAGACAATGTGGTAAAGCTTGCTGGGTGATTTATTTAGGAGAAACTTTTAAGCATGGCCGGCCATGGCTGTCTACGAGACAATAATTGAAGAATGAGATTTTGTATAGAAGATGTCAAAAGCAGTAGTTACAATACATGCCGGCAACCAAATATTTGCAATAGTGAAAGTGGGAAGGAACACTCATTTCAGGCATCTGCCCGTACAATAGGGTCCAGTGGCATCACTCTCGGGTTACCTAACTACTAGTCATTGTGGAATTTATGCTGGCCACCAAGTCAATTCTCAATAATGGGATCAAGTTAGTTGCCCAAAAGGAAGGATGAAAGAAAGAATTAGAGAAAGGGAGAAAATTTTCAAAATCCAAAGTTCTCTCTCGGTTCTTCATAAAAATTGACTAAAACTTCCTGTTTGGAGTTGGCTCTTACGGTTTGCTAATTGGGAACCAAATAGAGGAGGGAAAAGAAAATGAGAGAAATGATTATGAACAATGAATCTAGATAAGATATATGCAGTTATAATCTTTGTATAATTTTAGAAACAAAGGACTAGAGGAAGAGAAATCAAATTAGTAAGTAACATTTTTGCGGATGACATTTTCTGTGAAGGTAATGATTAAAAGCTTTGAAATCATGAGCAAAGTTAGAGTTGAATTACACGTATATGCGAACGTTCATCCTCGTCAAGGTGGAGTATATCCGATCGAAGCTGGACAAAATCAGAGTAAAAGGGATCACTGCTTTTTCCTCAGATTATGTTCATCCTCTAACTTTCAATAAAGTTGATAGGAACTCTCACTAGCTAGTTAATTATTCAAGGGTCAAGACAAGTGCCCTATCTCTACACTAATGGGGAGTTTGATACAATAATTTATTTTTAATTTTTTAAAAATCTCAATTTAAACAGGTAAAATTATCATTTTTAATACAAGTTTTTAAAAATATATTTTCAAAACATTAATATTCTTAGAAATGATTTTTGAACAAGTTTTTAACAAAATTTTTTTTATAAGAGCGGTTGAGAATTCTAATTTTCTATGGCTTAAATTTTTTTTTTATAATATTAAAGACAAATATATTATATATTTATGACATAATTATAATGATAACAAAATTTTTTCTCTCTCGTCCCCTCTCTCATATCTAGCTCTGATCAACCTCTCACTTTTCTTTAGTTAAGGGGTATTTAAAAAAAAAAAAACAGATTTTCAAAAATATAGTATTTGATAAAAGATTCCCAGGAATGAGTATCAAACATTTAAGAAATATTTAGGGCCAATTAAACATAAATTATAACATTTACAGAAATTTTATTTTAAAAAATAATGTTTTTCAGGAATAAAAAAAAATTCTTATAGCAAACGCAACCTAAACGTAAGTAAATTCAATATACTATGAGGGGCATTTGGGATTTTTTCTTCTGTGCGTATCGGATTATTTTTAGTCATAATAATACAGAACTGAAAACTTTTATATATGTCGTAAAACCTCTAAATAATTGTGTGAAACGTGCATGCCTATATGGCGTTAATTACCTATCCAAAACTGTATCAGGATTTGTCTTATTTTAATGTCCAAACTTATAAATGACAACCAAGTATATTTCATTATATATTTTTCATTACTTAATTAAGTTTATATAAGTTAATTCTTTTTTAATTGAGCGATGTTAATAGGTATTAGATGAATGGCTATTGGTTAAACATGTATATGGAGTTTTGGTTTTGTCCTATAGAAGCCAGATAATTGCTAGCTAGCTAGGAACTTGCTTCTATTTTTTATAAGCTTCAGGCTGCAACTAAGCCAAAGCTTATCGAGCCCTATATATTATGCTAATTCAAAAAGTGTAATCAATATTGAGTGGTTGGGTAATATTTTATTCAAGAAAAAGCTGAAATTATCTGTAGATTAATTCGGCTTTATTTGATGACATCAATGAAAACACTTTTTTTAAACACTTGGATACTTGGTATAAGGACAATGTTATAGATGCTTATCCAGTCACACGTAATATTGTTGAGTTGTTGTAAGGTGGACACTCACACGGAGAATCAATGCGTTACTTATTAATTGGTAAAATTCTTAAAGGTTCACTCTCGTCATATGAACTAATTAAATGTCATTTTCATTAAGTAGAAAAATACTTGGAAAAAAAAAATAAGGAAGCATCCCTCTCTGTGAAATTCATCCAAAAAAAGAAGAAGTAATATTAATATATCAAATAATCACTTTCTAGCATTAAGAATAATTGAGTGGGAAAACAAACACATGGTTCAAAGTCATTTCCGCCATTGCTAATGAACTTTGCTACCCCACCAAAAGGTAGGAATATTCAGGAAATATGATGAATGCTGAGGTATAAATTTTCATGTCAAACAACAGTAAAGAAAGAAAGAAAAATTTAAAGGGGGCACATGATAATTAGATTAGTACTCTAATCATAAATATGATAGACATAAGAATCCCCAAATCTCAACTTTTTCTGTTTGAGGGAGTCAATAATAAGCTAAAGGTGAAACACAAAAATGTGGTGTCACATTCACGATGCCTATTGCACGCGAATCTTTGACAAAAGCCGCCACATCTTGAAGGGCCGAACCAAGTTTTTCATATTTTTCATCATTTACCGACTCCATCTTTGTTATTTTCTCTTAAATTTTTGACTAATTGTCTCTGCATGCCATCACTTTGTCTCATCCCCCACCTAATTATATTAACTCGATCTTAGATCGAAGAGACTAATTAAACCATGGTATTTTCCATGTATAATTATTGTATAACCCAATCAATATCAATTATGATTGCATGCAGCATTTTTTAAAATGAGACATCACCTTTCTATATGGCTCCCCTCCCTTTACATATTGAATTGGCCTCAATTAGCTTTAAGGAGTTAACATATTTATTTACTTACTAGTCTCATGGGGTACCTAATGAAGAAGACAATTATATTCAATAAGTAAAGCTCTTGTGAAGGCGAGGCTGATCATTAAGCCCGCGCTGTACCTTGTATTAAATCCTATATTGTGAATGCCTTTATTTCTGCTTTATTTGACCCAACACAATCGGATTAAAATATCTCTGGCCTTTATTGCTTTCATAAATCAATCTCAAATGGAGTCTATATATATAGCAGATCTTTTTAGTAGATTTTGTCAACTTAATTAAATCAGAAATATGCTATATGTACTATATATGTACTCCTAATTTAATTTATCTAAAAATTTGACTTCATCTTATTACCTGCTAACTAGAGCATTAGTGCATTACAGCATAAAGTTAAAATATTCCAGCTTAGACCTATTAGGAAGAGAAGTTGGAAGCACACATCTTTTTTACCAATTAAATTGTTATTGTACGCCAAACATTATTAAGGCAGGGAACACTAGCTAGATTCTCACGTTAGTAAAGGTTGGGGGAGGGGGGGGGGCGGGGATATGACTGTGACATACCATGAAATACTCTGAATCGTGTATTTTGATACCGTTGCTTTAACAATGTCTTTAATTCTTTATCTGTATGATTCCTTTTTTTTTTTTTAAACTTTTTGCAGAAGAATACAGTCTTTGAAATTGTCAATATTCTAGGACAAGCACATAGGGCACCGCTTTTCTTAAAAGAAGAAAGTGATCCTGATCCTTGGGAATATCCTATTGATAAACAAAAGAATTAAAACAAAACAAAAGAGTTACGAATATTTACCAGTAGAAAACAAAGAAGAAAAAGAAGCAAGAAAACAAAGGGGTATAGCTAATAAACTTATGGTGGGACTTGGGTTTCCCACTTGATGCGTTTTCTCTTTCGAACTTGTTCTACGTGTGTGTAAGAAACACAGAGACCCCACAAGATGAAGGATGGTACGTAGAGATGTTGAGAGAGCTTAGAAATGAAATGAGAAGGGAAGCCACATTGGAAAAAGCTGAAAGAGACCATTATTGATTAGTTAATATATGAATGGCCAAAAGTATTTGTATACGGCTTGCTCTGCTGGTCCTTGAATGGTACAGTTCATGTAAAGCTCAATATCTTGAGCACAAGGGAGAAGCCACCACCACATGCACCCAGTAGCCATAACTGGCTCTTTAGCTTTTGTGGGATTTGTATGTATCCTCTAATACGTACAAAATTTAAGTCATGCAAAGGGATTTTAGGAGACAAGAACAGTGATAACTCAAAGGGGTAGCAGTGACAGTTGATGCTGCTTGTGTCCAACATGGGATTCCCTTTGCGTTTCAAACATCGCCTCAGCTCCAAGAAGCTTTATGTGCAACGACGACTAAGCGTGGGGTGTGTCGGCTGTAACCACGTTCTTGGCCCGACCAGCTCACCCTTCAGTCATTTCAGTTTTCAATGACCCTTAGCCATTTTCAACCACCTAAAAAAGTTGTAATGTGAAGTTTGCAAGCTTTGGCCAATTGCATATGGCTCCAACTCCTTTCGCTCAGCTGGCCTGTGAATGCATTATTGCAAGATCTTAGGCCTGTTAAATCTTGTATTTTGCAGGATCCCCCCACTGTCTCTTTCCCCTTAAACCCTGTTTTCCTAGTTTCTTCTCTCCCTCTCTCTCGTTCTTCTAACGAAATTGTTTGCTTGTATTATGATTTTATCCTCCGGATATCTTTTTTCAATCCATCTAAAAGAACAGAGAGATTCCATAACTTTATCATTCTTTCCTATTTTTTGTTTTTTGCTTCTCAATGATTAGCAGATTATTAAAATCAATAGTTTTATTTTTATTTACGATCGTTGCCAACATGGTAATATTTAGTATATACTATACTATGCTATTACTTAGTATTAATTACATCAAAACATGGCTTAGAAATCATAATCTCTCTGAAAATAAATAAATAAATTGGCCAAAAATTAGATGAGATAAGTTACTATACGCAGACCCTTTAATATATAACAGAATATTTAAAAAATATGTGTTAGACCAATATTAATATTATTAAGCCCTTACTGTTGCTATTTTAATTCAAACTTGAGATGAACTATGGTCAGTAGTGTATATTTGAATTTTGAAAGCGTATATATATATATATGGAAAATGAATGAAATACAGTGTGAAATTAAAATTAGGAAAAACAAACGAAAGTTAATATTTTGAAGAATGCAACAAGTGAAAGTGAGGATTGGGATAAACAATCACCGGGATATAATTATTATAATTACGAAAAAGAGATATCACCGTTTGGAAATAGTGGTTGGAAGGCACACTAGCTGACTGTAAAGTAAAGGCAAAGGAGGGGGGGTCCCACGAAAGAAGAAAGCACAAAACAAAAAGAGGGGAAAAGGAAGGGCCCACGTGTCGGCTGGCTACCCCGTTGGGTAGCACGGAGAAGGACCTATTGCAGCGTATGTGGCTCTCCTCCAAAGCACCAAACCCACTTGGGAATTGCTCATTTTACCCTCCTGGTTCTGCTAGAATTGCGAAACTGCCATTGATGGAGGCAAGTCAGGGGAAATGGAAGACACTGATTGAGGCAAGACCTTAATAAGAGTGTCATTTAGTAGCGAGCATGCCCACGTTTGAGTGCACACAAAACTCCTTTTTGATAATAATGAAAATCAAAGTCCCCATCAATCCTTAATTTTGTTCTTCTTGTTCTTATCTGATCTTCTTGATCCTTCCAAAAGGGCTATCTTCCGTGCCCGACTGGTAATGGTAAGTTGCATGTGTGAGAGCGAGATGTTGAATTGCACAGAGATTGGTGACACATGGCTGAGTGCATGCTTCGTTAAAGATCAATGTTTTATGGACTAATTAAGATAAGGGGTAACTCACGTGCACAATTAAAAAACAATATTTTGCTTTATGAGTATGAGGCTGTACTTCTGCAATGTAATATTCCACATGCTCCCTTCATTAACATTATCATTTTTATTTTTTAAATTCATCGATCGAAGTGGACCAGCGTGCCAAACACTGCTGAAGTTACAAAGAACATAAGCTCGTGCTTTTAAAGTTAGGGTGGGGCGAGTAAGATTTATGAAATTTCTATCATTAATAAAGAAAACAGCATTAATTTACATAAATGGAATATATTGATTTGAAAAATTAGTTGTTAGGCATTTTATGGCGTAATTATCACGTTTGAAGTGTCAAATTAATAAAATAATTAATGTATATACAATATTTGGGGAACCATCTTGAAAATATTTGATTTTAGGGACAAGTTTAGGAAATTACCAGATGCTATATATATTTTGGTTTTGGAAGAAAAATTTGTTCTACTTGGTCGGGGCCTTTAAAATCTAAACCAAACAAGGATAGCATAAATATTGTCTTACTTGGTTGGGGCCTAATTTGTACGGTTCAAAAATAGGAAGATGAAATGGCTGAAATTTTGGAATGCAAATCTCTTTTACGTACTTGTTTGGTGTATATAGTGAGGGATGCTTGGAATGAGATATATATATTCATCGTATTTCTTCTTTCTTTTTTTCTTTTTATTTATTATAGTGAGGTAATAATGTCTGAATTATTTTGTCCTTATTTTAAATAATTTTTTTTTTCCAATTTAATAAAAAAAACAAACCCATTACGCTGAAACTTAAATTAATTATAAAAAAGAGAGTAAATCTTTCAACTTGACCGCAAGCAATATAAATCAAAACATTATAATTTAATTGCAATTTGCCTTACTACGTTTACATGTTTCTCTTACACTTAAAATTTATTTATTTATTATTTGACCTACAAATTTATAGATTATTAGACTTACGTCATTTAAATTGGATGAAAGCAATATTTGTGTTATATATATAAACCTGAGGGCTTTTCGGTTTTTTTAACCCGCTTCGCCATAACCTTTTGAAGCTTAAACAAAAAAAAAAAAAAAAAAAAAAACTCATCAATTGAGAATCTGCCGTGCATTTAAAAATCGCAATCTAGGGCGTTAATGGATATCATTAGCACAAAATTCTCAAGTACCTTTTCTTATTATTTTGTTTTATCCTTCGACCACGCTATTAACAAGGAGTGTAATTTAATAATTCTCAAATACCTAAGAAAGAAATTGGATAAATTTTGACTTTTTGTTAAATTGAATTAATAATAATTTTTAATTTAGAAAATGAGAGAATATTATATATAAAGACACAGAAAATTGCATGCCAGTTTTAGGAGACTGTACTACTTATATGAAAATAATATTAGTGTCAGTCAGTTTTTAGCAATGACTTTTTGTTGGAAAACCTCCTCCCACCAAATTGTCAAAATAGGGAATACCAGGGTTTAATTAGTTACATCTTATCTACGAGGAGAACTTATAGCTAGGGTTCATTTTTAATTCTATATATCATCGTCCTTTAGCAATTGTGGAGCCTGTAAATTAATTAATGTGGGGTTCACAATGCTTGGCTTGAATTGATGAAGCATATAATCAGAACCCGACCCCCTTTTTCATATTCTTTCTTTTCAAATTCAATGTATATAGTATATAAAAATGGGATAAATTACGCTAATACTCATTGTTCGTGATACTATGGAACCAATCATGAATATCATATATAGTCTCATAACTCTTGCCTTATATTCTTTCTACCAATTAAAGGCCCACTCCCATCAGTCTCATATATAGTTCCTTAATATATAGTCGATACGCATGATGATCAGACGGAAAAAGAAAGAAATCCAGAAGGCCATTTGGCTAAAAGCAAACCCAAGGTTGAAGATGACCCTCAACTACAAGATTAACACATTTTAACCATTTCAGCTCTCGGGTTTTGCCACCAGAAAGCTTACTTTTACCTAATTATAACACCTACATCTCAGGTTTCTTAGTTTCACACCAATAATATATATAGTTGCAATCTTCAGGACCATTCGCTTTAAATGAAAATGAATGCTCATCAAGAAAACAAACGGGTCACTTAAAATACAAAGAATGTCAGCTTGGGTATTGTTGGTAAACACAAGGCCAATCTTCTTCCATATGATAAATTAGAAAAGTATATTGTACAAACTCATTCTTTGATACTGATACAATACATATTATCCTATTCTCCTTTTTAGAATTTCCTGTAACTTTATTGTTATTATTTTATTTTTTAACTTTAGAAAATATTTTGCGCGCCTTTTTATATGGTATAGGTAATCTATCTTCTCTCTAATATTCGCTTTTGAGAATTGATAAGGAGAGGGAGAGAGAAGGAGACTAGGATGCTGCGTATAAAATAAAAAAGTGTTTGACTAAAATAATCTGACGAGGGTCGTTAGTTAAAAAAAAAAAAAGATGGAAAATTGAAGTGGCAATGATGGGGAAGGGGGGCACTAGTGGGCGCAGGATAAGCACGTTGCCTTTAGAATGGCACGCTGGCATGTCCATAGCAAAACCCACTAAAATCATATTCTTCTTCCAAGTTCTCACACAAAATCATATATATATATATATATTCTTCTTCCAAGTAACAAAGAGCAAAAAAATTAATAAATAAATAAAGTTGCACAGTTTTTCCAGGTCGAATTTTCCGATGAATGATTGGCGGTTTCTGTATTGGGAGAGTATCCGGATTCTCTTCTTACCTCAGGTTGTCATTTCAAGTTCGAACCCATGAGGTTTTCTTATTGTAGTATGATTTACTTTTGAATAAATTTTTTCGTTTGCATATTGTTGGTTGCTGCCCCTGAACTGCGTTGCTATTTGTTTATTTTACTGCGAACCTCTGTAATCTGATTGACTCTGTTGGGGTGCGGGCATGTCTGAATTTTATGGGATTGCATTGCCCTTTGATTCTTTGTTTAAATGTCCAAATCACATGGGGTATAACAAGTTGACTGAAAGGACATAACTTTGGAGTGTTTGATCTGCTGGGTTTCTTTCAATTACACCATTTTTTTTTGTAAATCCTTCTTATAAAACCAATATATTTTATTGGTCTCCACAACAAAGCTCTTGGTTTTCTTTTTCTCTTGGAACTTTACTTCCTCTCTCCTCCAAGTAAGTTCTATCTCTATTTTTATTTTTTTTAACTTCTGAGAGCTCAAGAAATTTTTTCTGTAAGGGCTCTGTCTGACCCTCTTTAGTTCCATCTGTTCAGTTTCCACTTGGGATTACTCAGCAGGAAAATCTAACACGGGCAATAAGTGATCTTCATTTTGATATTTTGTGCAGAACTTTTTTCATTAACTGTTGGGTGAAATCTTTGGCTCCTTACGGTTCTTCTACACCAGAGGGGAGTTTCTGTATTGAGAACTAGAGTTCCGTTGATTGAAACATGCATTAGTGGCGGAGGAACACATCCTTTAGAGTAATAGAAACAAATAGTCATGAAGTTTATGAAACTGGGATCTCGTCCAGATAACTTCTACACTACAGAGGCAGTAAGGTAAGGCATTACTGGCCAAATTAGGATTTTAATATTAGAAGGTGCATCTTCTTTAAGATAATAACAGGAGTTTCTTTTCTAAGGGCAGGTCAGTTTCTTCTGAAGTTTCCAGCGACCTCATAATTCAAGTGAAAGGAAGTAGATATCTTCTTCATAAGGTAAACTCCTTCATAAATTTAAGGTTATCAATTACAATCTCTGTTTATATTTCTTTTACTACTAGTTATTTTCATGTTGATTATCTGAAGTTCATGCTGATGCTGTTCAGTTTCCCCTGCTGTCCAAATGCTTGCGCCTACAAAGGTTATGCTCAGAGTCTCCTGATTCTTCTCAGCACCAAATAATCCAACTAGCTGATTTTCCTGGTGGAATGGAGGCATTTGAACTCTGTGCTAAGTTCTGCTACGGTATTACTATCACTCTCAGTGCTTACAACATTGTAGCTGTTCGATGTGCTGCCGAATACTTACAGATGACAGAGGATGTGGAGAAGGGAAACTTAATTTATAAGCTTGAGGTTTTTTTCAATTCTTGCATTCTTCATGGTTGGAAGGATTCTATTGTGACTCTACAGAGCACCAAAGCATTGCCTTTGTGGTCAGAGGAATTGGATATTACAAGCCGATGCATTGAAGCAATTGCCTCAAAGGTTTTAAGTCACCCCTCAAAGGTGAGTTTGTCACATAGTCATTCTCGAAGGGTCAGGGACGATATATCTTGCAATGGAACCGAAAGTCAAAGACATAAATCAGCAAGTAAGGGATGGTGGGCTGAAGATTTAGCAGAGTTGAGCATCGAACTCTATTGGAGAACCATGATAGCAATTAAATCTGGTAGCAAGATACCCTCAAATATCATAGGTGATGCATTGAAAGTTTATGCTTCTCGTTGGCTACCCAATATCTCAAGAAAAGCACATTTCAATAAGCAAGCAGCATCCGACTCTGATTCCTCAGACTCGGCAAGTGAAATAACCTCAAAGCATCGTCTGCTTTTGGAATCGATAGCAAGCTTGCTTCCAGCAGAGAAAGGTGCTGTTTCCTGTAGCTTCCTTCTTAAACTCTTGAAAGCAGCTAATATTCTCAATGCTTCTTCCTCTTCAAAAATGGAATTAGCTAGGAGAGTGGGACTTCAGTTGGAGGAAGCCACAGTGAATGATCTTTTAATACCCTCATTATCTTACTCAAATGATATGCTGTATGATGTTGAGTTGGTGATGACCATATTGGAACAATTTATGTTACAAGGGCAGAGTCCCCCAACCAGCCCACCAAGATCCAGGCTGGCCGTTGAAAGAAGGAGGTCCCGTTCAGCAGAGAATATAGATTTTGAATTCCAGGAGAGTAGGAGGTCGTCCTCGGCATCGCATAGCTCAAAATTGAAGGTGGCAAAGCTTGTGGATAAGTATCTTCAAGAGGTTGCCAGGGACGTGAATTTGCCTTTGACCAAATTCACTGCTCTTGCTGAAACTATACCAGATTTTGCAAGACATGACCACGATGATCTTTACAAAGCTATTGACATTTATCTGAAGGTAAATATTAGAAGAAAAATGTCTGTTATGTTATGCAGTTACTGTATTTTATACTCTGACAAAAAAAGTAGATAATAACTTGGAAGAAGAACAGTGGCTGATCAAGTTTCACTTTCACATTTTAGTATGTGGGACATAATAGTGGATAACCAGCTCTCTTGACCTTAAAGTCTTGTCTTATTTAACATTTATTGGCGGTTAGGTGCAGGCTGTCCCACCAGAAAATTAACATGAACAAATCCTCGTTGTGAGTGATATGGTTCTGGTTTTTATTCACTTGGCTAAAAAGAGAAATTTTCTTTTTGGCCTGTGAAATCTGGGCTAGAGTTAAATCATATGCTAACAAGAATGTCCAGAACATAGGGAGAAGAAGATGAAAAGGAAATACATGAAGTTCAGTCCTTTACTAGAATGATTGATTACCTAATTAGCATTACTAAAATTTCTACTTTGATTTATCCAGGCTCATCCAGAACTCAACAAGAGTGAAAGGAAAAGACTTTGTCGAATCCTTAACTGCAAGAAACTGTCCATGGAGGCCTGCATGCATGCAGCCCAGAATGAACTACTTCCCCTAAGGGTCGTCGTCCAAGTGCTCTTCTTTGAGCAAGCCCGAGCAGCAGCAGCTGGTGGCAAAGTGACTGACTTGCCAAGCAACCTCAAGGCACTACTTAGGACACATGGCATTGACCCATTAAAACATACTGCTCCACTAAGCACTACTACAAGCATACATGGAGATGATCAATGGAGTGTTTCAGGCTTCAAGTCACCAAAGTCGAGGACTTCAACTCTCAGGATGAAGCTTGCTGAGGATGATGACTTAGATGATATTGCCCGCAATGGAATTGGGAGAACTTCCAAGTTTAAGTCTCTTCGTGCTCTTCCTACTCAACCCAAAAGAATGTTTAGTAAGTTCTGGTCCACTAATAGAAGCACCACAGAAAAGAATTGAGTGAATTTTGTTAATTTTCCCGTTGGGGATGGTAATTTAGAGGGTAGCACATAATCCATTTTTATTTCTTCTGCAAAATGCCTTGTAGCATGTAGGAGCATCAAAGAATCCAAATGTGCATTGTTGATGTAACCTATTATAATAAGAAACGAGATTTTCTCGACATGAGAGGAAATCTCTTCGGTAAATCTCATATTTGAAAAGCTGTTACAGGAATCTTAGGTGTAAGTGACAGCTCGTAGGGCCAATTTTGCTGTGCTTGTCTACACTGTTCGTCTGTGGTACCTCCGTGGGTTCTGACTCTGTTGACAAATATATTTTGGTATTTCACGTGCAATAGTTTAATATCAGTTTATATTTGTCTCATCTATTTGTATCTACACAGATGATCTTGTCCTTATTGAAATGATATTGAATTAAGGACAAGATTTGACGTGTCGTGGTGCATCATTAAAGTTCAACTTACATTTCTTGTTTCGGTTTGTCGTTGGCAGAAAATTTTCATTAATTAATGTTGGGAAGCAGTCTAGTATTATTATTGATAACCAGGATGATGCAATATAAAGCCAGCCCTAAAGAAGTTCCCTCAAAATAAAAGGGGAAGGAGGAGGAGGAATAAGAATCCCCATTGATAAGATCTGCTTGGTTCTAAGTAGTATTGTTAAAATAATGACAACTTAAAACTACTTCGTTTCTCCGATCTCGGTGCGATTGATGATTCCTATGACTTAATCCGAATAAACACTTGTGTTAAATCTTTATATATATATATACCCAAAGAGATAAGTTAAAATAGTAAGAGACACGGCATTTCTCTTTATCAACTTTAATGTATCATGTTTATATGAAAAAATATACTCTTAAAATTATTCAGACAGATTATTTAATTTTGAATGAAATTATATATATATATATTGACTGAAAACATAAGCAAAATGCTCAAAGGGTAGAGCGTTGCTTAAAAAGTATGTCTCCAATAGTTAAGGTCCCGAAAGTAATAGTGCCATAACTTTCTTTAATTTCTCTTCTAGTAGGTGGGTATTAAGTTGACTTCTTAATTGCAATGGAACAATTGATGGAGGTCACATCCATTCTCCTTTATACTCTCAGTTTCCTAATTCCAACTCTTCTTGTCGTCAACAAATAATTGTCAGCAATTGGGATTCTATGAAATTGTAGGAACGAATTATGTCTCCAGACACCCAGTTTTGTAGCATTGATCAATCTCGCGAACTTGAAACCGACATCGCCCTGTTTTGGGGGCTGTGAAAGAATGATGATTTCAACTAACTCATAAAGCAGGAAAAAAATGACGTAGTGGCGGACTGGCGATAGTGCTTATTATCGTTGTTAACATCATTGCTGCAATCATAGTCATTGTTCATCATGGTTTCTTCGACTGGCCATGATCTTTTGTTCTGAAAATATTGTTAAAATCCGTAGGTTTTGTATCTTCCCAGTGGAAACAACTCAAACATTACAATCAGAATGTAATTGTTCGTCTTCAGAAACCAATACACAGGGAACCTTCGGAAACAAAACAAAACAAAATATGAACGAAACGGGACAAAAAATTAAGGCTCATGCTTCAAGCAACATGTTCTTCTAGGTCCCATCAGCAAGTTGAAACAGCATGTGGGCCAAATCTTCAGTTTCAGGATCACTAAATGATTCATGCCCATTATCCACAGCCACACTGTAAATTAAAGTAACCACACAAATCATGACATCCAAGTCCACCTGGGTAAGATGCTACCTACTCTTTATCAATACCACGAAGACAGAAGAAGTGAGAGCACAGAACAATAATAAACATGACACTAAAAAGTGGGAACCATGACAACTTAACAATGGATCTGATCCTTGTTGGCATCTCCCTGATCTCGTGGGTATGCTGATTCCATACTTTTGGTCCTGTGGAGGGTAGGGATGCGGTGAAGCCTGCACCGAAATGAACCAGCATGTGTAGTTGGAGAGCAGAGGCAATTAGTCTTGTTCATACCTGGCTGTCTCATAAGCGCACTCTGTCCTGCATTGAATGCCCCTTGAAAACCTATTCCATTATTAGACATGGTCTCACACCCAGATGGAATCATCTGATCTTTCATCACCTTCCTCTTAACCTTGTCACTTTCCATGCTTTTAATTTCCTCCCGCAATACCTGAAACTATATATATTATATACATAAAATCACTAGCTCCTAGCAATTCCATTATGATGGAATGTGACTCGGTAAACTTACCTAAGGTTTCGCAAGAAGTTTCTCAGAGAGAGGTAAAGGAACAGAAGCAAACTGGGTCAATTGGGTAAGGACCAAGATAAAGAAAAGTTGATAGCTAGAAATAAGACAAGCAGTGCGGTAAGAAATCTAGATCAATAAACAACATAAGTTTGCTTTGTTTCTGTGTCACGGGCGCGATGATAAAAAACGTCCCACCAACATTTTTTGATTACTTTTGGTCTGGTAAGATGATGATAACAACAAAATCCATCTCCATCAATTTTCTCTGTATAATTTACCTTCCCTTTCGTGTGGAATTGCGGTGAATTAATCACGATGAATATTGGCTCTCCAAACTAAAAAATTCCACGCTTGAAGGTCCCCACTCCCCCCACCCTTACGAGTGGGTGGCAATTAGCTTATCTTGATGTGGGTCTCAATTTACAATTATATTTTGAACGACTATTTTAAATAGGATGTAGTAAGAGGACAAGTATATTGCACACCTCTATGTGATCTACCGCTAATTGGTCGTCTCAATTAGGCCAAATTGGAATATCAAATCCCACCTTTGTGCCCTGGTCGTGAGATGAATAAGATACCTCGTGTGCGTAGCATCTTGCTAACGACGGGGTAACGTTGATATATGTTGATAATAACTAAGACCAACATTGGTTGATTATTTTCTACAAATCGTTAAATTATGTTTGATAAATTAATTTATAAACATATGTTGCTAATTTCTTTTACCTCTCATTTTTAATTTAATTTAGAAAAAAAATAAAAGACATATTCTGTGTAGACATTTTGATTTTTTCTTAGATATGTGTGGTATTGTATTTAAATTAATTTTTAGAAAATGTATAAAAAAAATAATCAAGTTTATTATTATTATTATTTTGGACAAGTACTATTATTGTTTTGACCAGAGGTTGAAAGTTTGCTTGCTTAGGGTAGTGTGCTTGCTGGGCCACTGCCCAATCAATAAGCCCACCAGCTTTGTTGCCGTACTCACTTCCAATCAGGGCTGATTGTATTAATGGCTTAGGCCATGTCTAAAAAAATATATATATCCCATGCCAGTCCCAAAATAAAATATAAAAAAAAAAACATCAATTTCTAAAAGGCAGTCATTAACACAATTTTTGCATTAATTATGTAAACATATCAAAAATTAAATTTACTAAAACTACCTAATATTTACATAAATATTTTTAATTAAAATTAATGAATTATTTTAATTTTTAAAAACTTATTTGGTGGCCAAAATAAAAAAAAAATAAAAAAAATAGAAGATTAGATAAGAGTAAAAAAAAAATATCAATCTGATAAGTTTTTATCATATATAGTATTTAATATGTACTAAATATTTTATTAAATAATATTATGTTATATTTAAAGTAAAATAGATAATGCTAAAATATAATATGAATTTTTGATAATTTTATATATTAATATAATATTTAAATTATAAAAAATATATTATTAAAAATAATAATATTTATAAAATAAAAAATAAGTAGTATAAATAATAAACATTTACTATAAATTTTATTTTATTTATAATGTTAAAATATAATATAAATTTTTTGATTATTTATACATTAGTATAATTTTTAAATTATAAAAAAAATATAATTAAAAAATAATATCTATAATTTTAAATTTTATTTATTTATTCTATCATAATTTTTTTTATTTAACTTTTTATAGGCTAAAAATTTTAATTAAAATTCAAAAATATAATACAATAAGAAAAATCATTTTTTATCAGGTCGATTCATTAAAAATAAAATAATAACATTATAAAATAAATTATTTTAAAACAAGCCTCGAAGAGCCTAACTTAAATATAAAAGAATAATGCATATTTGATGGATATGGGTCTAAAGCAGATCATCAGAATCCTAAAATAAGTAGAGTTTGACAATGGAGATTAAAAGTTCAGATAATACTATGTATAATAGTTAATATTTTGAATAATAGTTTTTATATTGATATTTTATCATAATATCCTTTAAATAAATTTACTTATTTTTTTAAAAGATAATATTTTCTTTTGATCTACAAATTATAACTAATTAAGTAAAATTTCAACTCCAGGTTCTTTTCATATTTTAATCATAATGTTATTATTTTTAGGATATATAATTAAAAAAATTAATATTATATTAAATAATTATTTTAAAATAATTTTATTAAGAATGATTAATTTAAAATTATATGAAATCATTTTTTTTTAATTTTATTTTATATAAATGAATTAAGAAAAAAAATTATAATTTAAATTTTTTAAAAAGAAAATAAGTCTAAATTTAGAGATTCGAGGGCGGACAAGGAGAGCATAAAGCATTGCAGATAAAAATACATGGTTATGGTTTCGAGAAGAAAAAAGAAAGAGAAAAGCATTTCGCGATCTGAAACCGACAGAAATGTTCATAATAGTCTCATCGAAAGATTTTCTATCCCAATTCCCAATCTTACTCAATCCTGTATCTTCAAACACTCTGCCAAACTTTTAGCTAGACCCGTTTAGTACCTTCCATAGACCGTTGGTTTTAAAAAATAATATGTACTATTTAGACACTTAATTATATATAAAAACTATTAATTTTATACGTAGACAGACTTTAATATTAATCATTATTTCATAAAAAAACTGAATAAATTTTTTTTATAAATAATATTATTTCTCAGATGATATGGCCAAATCAAATTTAATGATATTACTTAAAATATAATATAGTTTCGGAAAAAAGCAAGGTGATCGAAGCAAAACATTGACTTTTTGTTTATATTAATTACACACATACATTAACAGTAAAAAAAAATGAAATTATAAATTAGTTATAAGTAGGTCTGAACATGTAATATTATATATACTGAGACTTGATGGGATTGGCGCATAAGGCTAAAGGACAATGGATTAAGACAAAATAAAAGGATGGGCACAGAGAGCAGAGAGTCCACAGTGATAGTACCACGCGTTGCACATAGTAATGACGACCAAAACAGAGATTTCTTAGCAATGGCGGCAGAATGCCATGCTTTTTCTTAGCCTTCTGCGTAGGTTTCCGTAGCATGTCTTAGACTGCTAGGCTTGCCTGCTCATTTTTGGATCTCGAAGAGGTATTCTCTCATAACCCTCTCTATGGTTAAGGTATGGCGATAGGATCAGATGCCTTGAAAATGTAGCAACTCCTCCTTCTGCCCTTTTTCAAACACTAGGTAAGTACACCCTAACACTCCCTTGGCTCCTTCCTTCCTGCTCTATATGCATTTACTAATAACTTCACTATTCATGTAATCTCTTCTGTCCCTGGGTTCAAATGTTTAGGGTTTATCATATCCAGTACATATTCATCATTTGGTTTTTGTTTTCTTGTTTAACGAGACTTTGTTTGATCATTTGTTGTCTCAATGGTTGGTTTTATGTCATCTATATTATTATATCGTTATATGAGACTTAATTAATTGGTATAAATAACATGCTGCAGACAGTATAAAAAACTTCAAAAGAAAGCTTGGTATTTGCCTTCTCCAAATGTAACTTATGCACAAGGACGCTTTGTATAGTTTATCTTTTTGTCTCCATCCGTGATCAAGATTAGACATATACTGTAACCCTAGCCCAATGGCGTGCCCAATTGCTGCTAACATTTATCTCCATCCACGTCCTTAATTATTTCCATTTAGGCTATACACTATTATATGAGGGTGACTTCTCCTTATTACAGACTGAAGTTCTGTAAAATTCATTTCCATAGAAAACTACTTTTTCTTGTCAACCTGAAACCAAGTTTTTTTGTTCAATAAATACTCACTATTAATATAACTAAGATTACCGTAAATAAAAAACTAAAAATATATAGCTAGGATGAAGGAAAAACAGTGATGGCATGCTGCATAATGCTTCTGGCTTTCTGCAGCACAGGAATACACATAAATGGTGGAAAACAACGAATATAAATAATAAGAGGGGTTAATGGGATATTGCGTAGGATTAGGGATGAAGGCGCATCTTGATGATCTACTGAAAGAGAATTGAATCGGGATATGCTAATGACTAATGGAATTGTACTATATATATGTCTATGGGCCCCAGAAGGAAATGAAGAGTAGATATTTCACAGAAGGATCAGTTAGCAGTATCAAGCAGCTGCAGCATCAGGGAATTTAATGAAAGCTGCCTAAGAGAGAGAGAGAGAGAGAGAGCATTGATGAAGTAGGAATCGATGAGATGCTAATGAAATGGCATGGTATTGGTATCGTTGTACCAAGGACCTTGTCCTCCTTGTAATAATATGCGTGCATCGCTGTTTCCTTTCGTGTAAAGCCACTGCTCACAGTAGAAGCTACGAGGGCAACCGTTAAGACTTCAGACTCATTTACTGTGATATTACATTCCATTCTTAGAATACATCTTTTAAGAAAAAAAAAAAAATTTCTTTCCCTTTTTTGTGCTGTGAAATGGGAACTAAGCTTTTGGTAGGAATGTGCAAAAAGGGATTACTGAAGATGGTTTCATTTTTGCATTTCCATCATTAATTTGGGATAAACGCAACTGACAGTCGCTTCATTTTCTTTTACACTGCAAGTTTAGATTATTTTATTCCTAGAATACACCTTTTTAAAAAAATATATTATTTTTCATTTCCTTTTTTGTTGCTGGGAAATGGGAATTAAGCTTTTGGTAGGAATGTGCAAAAAGGGATTATTGAAGACGGTTTCATTTTTGTATTTCCATCGTCAATTTGGGATAAACGCAAATGAGAGTTGCTTCATTTTCTTTTAAATTGCAAGTTTATATTATTTTATTGGAGTTCATGGAGGGAGAATCTATTATTGTCTCTATCTCTTCATTCTACGGCATGGAAAAGCTGGTTTCTTATGGATATTGACGTCTCTGACTTGGATTTCTTCTTGTCGTTTGAAATCCATGTCTCTCGGTGTCTCAGCCCCCTTGACCCTTTAGAAACCTTCCAGCGCTCTGCGCTAGATCTGCCCCTTTCAACCGTCATTTTTTTTATTGTCATGATCTTCGTTTCGTTTTTGTGCCAAAAGGTTTCGACTGTCATGACAAGCCATGTGTTGCTAGTGAGTTTTATACCCTTTTTCCGAAATGGCCGGATAAAAGGAGGAACCCCACAATTCCTTTAATAAATTTCTCATCAAATCCATTTGAGGTGACATTTGAGAGATTTCATGCACTGAAGATGACTTTCTACTCAGATAATCGATTCAGCATTAGGATCTGATTTGAAAGTCTTCCGATTTGAAAGTCTTTTTCTCTCCCTCTATTTCCACTCCAACCTCAACTTGAACTCTCAAATCTCGATCAACAGATTACAATACAAAATTCTAGAGAAAACAAGGATTTTGCTTTTTACTAACCACATTTTTATTAGGGTACTACTAATACTGTACGTAATTAGGAAGTGTTTCAAGCCACTAAACCATTAGTCATCTATCTCAAGCTAGAACAAGCCATGAAAACTACTTTTGACTTTAGAACAAGAAACCCTCTATATATATTCAATTTATGCACTATGTGTTATCATATCTATCTAAACTCCCCTAGTTATAAAGATTAATTAGTAGTAATCTTAATACAATAACATGTCGTGCATAAACCCAGACATCACCACCCAACTTTCATAGGCTAGGTAACCAACCTGAACCTTAACCTCAATATTGTTCTCTTACAAGTGCTTTTTCAATATAACAACAAAAAGTGCACAGATTATGTGGAATGAAACCATATTTTTTCTTTTTTATGAATACTGACGAATTTTATTTCACTGTTCATCGAAAATGGAATGAAAAGAAGTAGCTTTAAGGGAATTAGTTGCGATGTAAAGATTTGTTAGAGAGGTAAGTAAGGCAACGGAGAGGCAAGAGTTAGTGGAGCTCTCTCTGCATTTCCATAACACTTTATCCACCTTTCCTTAAAAAGGAGTAGCTTTAAGGGAATTAGTTGCGATGTAAAGATTAGTTGGAGGTGCAACGGATAGCCAAGAGTTAGTGGAGCTCTCTCTGCATTTCCATGACACTTTCTCCACCTTTCCTTCGTGTTCCTTTTTCTGACTTAAAGAGTACCATCAGTAACAACTTTTAGTCACTTTCTAGCTATCAACAGAACCTAAGATCTCACCCCTCTTAAATCCCTATATCATCAGACAAGGCCATGTGATCTTTAAATCCTTGGTTTTCTCCCTCAACATCAGTTATGCAAAATGAATAAACCAAGGGAGGAGCAGATGTTTAATCACTGGCATAATTAAACTTACTTAAAAAGAAAACAAGGGAAAAGGAAAAACCTAAGAAACCAAAGTGGGAGGAACAACTTCTGAGCGCCGCCAGTGTAATCATTCAAAATGATAATCACAAGGGACCAGCACAGATGGACTTCCTCCCCAACTTCCCGTAAAACTTTTCAAGTAAAATACAACTAAAAGCAGCTCTACCCTCCCTGCCCGAAAATCTTCACTCCTTATTACTTTGTTGGATGGAGACGTGTGGTCGGGGACCTCAAGATTAATTATACATTCTTTTTACTTTTATAATTTTCCAAAGTTTTAAAATTTCATGGAGAACTGAGAAGTTCAAATCTGCAAGATCCTAAAACCCATAGTTACTCACTTCAGTTTCATTAAAATTTTCAATCCAACGTCAATCATAACTTCACATAACCCGAAAAGGGCAAAACGCTTCTCTCTCCTCGCCATTTTACCCTTTACTTGCATGCTTTTGGAAATATCCCAAAGTAATTACTACTGTAATCGTGCTCTCCTGACGAAGTTGACAAAAACCAACAAATAGACTTATTTGGCATGGCTTTGCTTGTTAATTTGTTTCCGAATTTATAAGTGCAGATCTTGATTAGACTTCGAAAAGCAAGGTATTAATTAGACAGTGGGCAATAACAGACTTTTGAAGTCTTTGTAGTTATACAGGAGCATAGCGGTCCAGGACACTATAAGTCTAGGTAAGATGAGCAAAGTTCATTGATGATTTTTTCTTTAAAAAAAATATTTTAAAAAAAGTCAAAGATATAAGAGGGCCATATCTTCAAGCGAGCACCGTAGAACACTGTGGATAAAGGACAGACACTGAGGAAATATCATCATGCCATACCATGCCATGCATGCACACTGTGCAGGGTCGCCTTGCAGTACTCGACAATTGTAATTATAATAATCAGTTAATCACTTCTAGAAAAGGAAATGTTTTGAGATATAATTAATCACGATTCCTCTACTAATGTTTACTCGGAAAAAGTCCGTCCTTAAGATTTATCATTTTGTCCCATTTGTTTTCTCATGGACTTTGTGTTGGCCATGGATGACGAAATCAATCAGTTTCCCGATATATCACTTGAAAGTAAAATCTGGCTATAGAAGGGGGGGGGGGATCGAACCCGCAACGTGGGGGCAGAACCCTTCCAGGGATATAGCCACCACCCAGGCCTTTCTTCATGAAATTAATAATCAGCTATAATTTATTGGTGTGCAATAATTCTCAACAGTATCCCTCTATAAATACGACCAAAGCAAGAACGTTTACGGCCAAGATCAAATATCCCAGTTAGCGAATACTCATATACACGTAGTACTGCGCTCCTAGTTTGCTTCGGCATTTCTACAAGCAACAATTAACCATGGAAGAAGCACTGAGGCGGCTCAACGGGCTAGCCCCAATTCCAGAACCTGATCCGCAGGACTCCATCTCCGACCACCAGAAGAAGTGCCCTACCACCACCACCAACAAGAGGACTTTGAGAGAAAACGGAGCTGGCTCTGGTGGCACGATGAGGTATCGAGGAGTTAGGCGCAGGCCATGGGGCCGTTACGCGGCCGAGATTAGAGACCCACAGTCTAAGGAGCGCCGTTGGCTCGGTACCTTCGACACGGCTGAGGAAGCCGCCTGCGCTTACGACTGCGCCGCTAGAGCCATGCGTGGCCTTAAAGCTCGAACTAATTTCGTCTACCCAACTTCGCCTACTCCCTCTGCTTCTGAACATCTTTTCCCTCCTTTTACCTTCCCCAAACAATCTCAGCAGCACATTAACAAGAACCCCCATAACCGCCATTTGGGTTGGAGTTCTTACTCTAACCCTCATGTGGGTAACTTCGCAGCTGGTTCTTCAACAAACCAGTGCAACTCTACCCTGAACATGCTTCTCTTTCGTGACTACATTAACTCTTCTTCGAACCCTTCCTTGATTTCTCCTGCTCAGCAATTTTACGATCATCCCTTTTCCTACAACAAGGGCAGCTCTTCCACACCATCACCCACTTGTTCCTGTTCTTCGACATCCTTACCCACGTCTGGCTGCCTCCCAGGTTCCTGTTTAGTTAATTCTTCTGGTAGTAATATTAACAGTGTGAGTGGGTCTTCTTCAATTGTTATGAATACCCATCACAATTTTGATGTTGTCAGTACCAACGGAGCCAAAATTACTGAAGCTGATGAGGACTCGGAATTCTTTCCAGTAGAATCCTCAGACTCTGGATTGTTGGAAGAGATAGTTTATAGGTTCTTGCCAAAACCGAAGCCCGACCAATGCGAGACTCCACCAAAATCAGAGACTATGTCCACCCCACAGTTACTTCCTCAGCCAGTGGCTGATCACATGTTCGTTTCCACCACTCTCTGCTATGACAATATGAAAAGAGACCTTACTAAGAATGAAGATATTGGTGTCTCTTTTGATCACCAAGGTTTCCCAATGCAGCAATATGAGAGCTTTAATGGGTATTATACCCCGCAAGCTATACCTCTTAGGAACGACCACTTGATGATGAATAATGCAGAGTACTCCATCATGGAAGATATTTTTCAGTACCCAGATCTTCTTAATGAATTTGCAGCCAGGATGCAAAATGCTTAATTTATCTATATCTTTATGTTACGAATATGGCTAGTTAGGTGAAAAATCCAAAGTCAAGTGTCTTCAGCATGTGTTTTAACTTTCAATCCATTTCTATCTTATGTCACTAAGTTGTTCAATCTCTCTCGGTTAATTATGCTGAAAGCTCAGAAAGAAACTGATCTTTAGGGTTTTCTTGTTGGTAGGTTTAACTGGGTTAGTTTGTCCAAACTCGCACTATGTAGTATGTACTCTGCCTCCCACTAGGGAGAGCAATTTGAATTGGAAAGTTCTTTTAACTTTTTTGTTATATCTAAGCTGTTTTGGTGAAGCACGCGATTGCCCTTTTTCTCTACTTTTATGCTCTTTATTTTTGTTGTGTTCTACTTTGATTGTGACTGGGGGATTCATGAGAAAGACACACAAGTAAGTTGAAATCTTTGTGAACGTGTTTTGCTTAATTGATAGCTTCTGCGTTGACTTTGGAACTCAAAAAGTTTGTGTCTGTTGCACTACATACTTTTTATCTGCTCTGTAGCCATATATTCTTCGTCTTGTTTGGTTTAATGTAATGCCCAGTTGTGCTGTCGTTTTCTTCTTGGTGTGTGGGATCGTGATCAAAGTGAAGACTGAAAACCCTAGTGAGCATGGTATTGGAGAGTGTAAACACTGATGCTGGTTATTCATCGAAAAGGCAAGCTGCCAGGTTGAAGATTTTCAGTTACACGACAAAACACCATTTACATAGAAATTAACATATTCCATTTAGGATTTAATTTCTATCATATATCTTCTGTTTCCACCCCAAATATACGTACATTCCATGTAATTAGAATAATTTTTTTTAATATTTTATATATATCAATATTTTATTTAATTAACAAGAATATTGATTATATTATTCAAATTGTATTTCAATTGGATTTCAATATCATAACATTTTAGTACATCAAGTTAAATAAAAAAAAAAAGGGGTGATGGGCCTCCATCTTATCTCCAAATGAAAAGTACAAAAATGGAATAGGTTGAAAAGAGAAGAAAAAGAAGGGGGGCGGGGGGGAAGGGGCCATCACTGATCAAGTATGAAGGTCTCATTATTTGTACTGGTTTAACTTTACCAGAAAGGGCGACATAATTGGCATGAATAAGGGTTACAACCCTACATAACATGGTGTTATAAAACCTCCGATAAGTAAATTAAATTACGTGAGTACAAACTGTGACGCTTGCTTATATATGAGGGTGACATAATCGGCTACCTCACAGCTAGGTATAAATTTTGTAGGAGTAGCTAGGATGTGATAATAATTACTTGGTTATGAGGAAGTTCTTGTATAATAATTAGGCAAGTTACCATTGTTCGATTATTGACGTACGGCCTAAAACTAATGAGATTAATTATCTAAATAACCCTCGAGTTCAGATGAAGGCAAGCGAATTGAAAGCCCCTAGCAAACTTTTGAGTAGTTAGGATGGCCGAATTGGACCACTTCTTCACTCCGAATCTTTTAGTAACTCTCGAGCTTAATTTTATTATAATAAACGTACTAGCTCAAGTTTTAGAATTGCTAAAGATCTAGTCTAAAATTTCATAATTACATCGTCTGATAATTACATTAGAAAGGTTAAACATTTGTTAATAAACCGTAACATAGTGTGCTGTTTCCTGTTTGGCAACTTCTTTCTTATAAGGAAGATAAATTATCTAGTTAATCTTATGGTAATTATATGGATCTCTCAAGAGATTAATTAATCTCTAATTTGTTGAGTTGATTTTCTACTACAAAAAGAAAAAAAATGGTTAAAGAGGTTCTTTATACACTAGCTAGTTTAAAAAAAATAATGGTTGAAATTAATTCTCAATTTTTCAAGAATTATATCCATTTTAATTAATAGCCTTGGTGCCGCACGTTGCAGTCTTACAGCACCTATCCATTGGGGCCATTTCACTGACAAACAAATAATTTATTAAAATCAAATAAGAGTTATAAAAATTTTAATGTGATTAATTTTAATTACTATGAATATAATATAACTGTTATCGATTACTTCATATTATATTGTAATCCATAACAGAAATCGGTAAAGGAAGATACATATATATCACATGATTGATGAACATATTGATGTTGGATTGCAGTGCTCAATCGTTTGAGATAAAATATTTTCTAAATTTATTACACTTGCATAATCAATGGCCATAGAATTGAGATATTTAAAAAATAATCATTGTAATTATGTGAAAAACTACGTAATAAAGATATATATATATATATATATATATATATATATATATATATATATATATATATATAGTCCTTTCCCATCTAGGGTTTAAGCTAAAAGGTTGCGATGTATTCATACCTTCTTTCTTTGGTAGAATGAAAAAAAAAAAACATAATTCGTAGATTGCATAAAAACTTTTAGAAACAACGGATGAAAACATTATAAGAGAAATTAAAATAGAGCATCTTCATTTTTACATTCAATTGCAATTTTTACTTAACTGTATTATTTTTTACTATTAGTTCTTTAATCTATATGTTTTGTAACATTCAGTCACTTACAGTATAAATTAGATATTATTTTACTAAAATAACTTTCTATTTGATGATAATATATTTTGTTATCTATTTTATAAAAAGTTATTTTAATAATTTCTCGTGTATATCATTAAAAATGATAAAGAATTGAATGTAATAAAAGAAATAAATTACAAAATAAATTGTTACAATTAATAAATTCAATACAAATATTAATATTGAAAAAATGTAATTTTTTAGTTAAAATATTTGGAGTAAAAAAATAAATATGAAAGGGTACGCATGATATAATATAAATGCTTATTAATTTGTGTCATTTACGAAGAGAGGGGGGAAATAGATAGAGGAACAAACAGCTAGCCTTAATTCTGAGACTACGAATATAGGTGGATATGCGTGACTGGCAACTCGCAGTTGTGACAGTGTGCTCCTGACCAATTTGTCCCCCGTCTCACACTATTCCTCTATTCTTCTACCCCAATCCTTTCTTTTTCAATAAGCAATTCCGAAACCTTCGCCAATAAAGTTCTCTTTGCCTCTGCCTCAAGTGTTGTCCCAGCTTTTGCTCTTTCAGGCAAAAACCATGCCTCAATGAATTTCAACACTATTCCTCTGCCTCATAGAGCTAACAGAGATCCTCGTTCTCTTCTTACTTTACTTTTCAAGCTGCCGAGTTTCAACCCAACGCAATGCATTTTAACCTATCATATTCATTCTTCGTCTTCATCTGACATTTTCACACCTACTTCTCTCTTTACGGCCTTAACATTAATCCATACACCATCACACAGTTCACAATTAATAATAGCCAGCTGGGATTCTTTCGCTTGCGTTTGCGTTTTCTAATTATTTGTCCCTCTCTCCCTTTCATTTATAGACTATAGTTAATTAGCTAGTTCCCTTCCTAATAGTACATCCTATATATATATATATATATAATGTTCTTCAGCAAGTGGGAAATTAGTAGATGGATTTATGAAGCCTGCAGTTTCTTTATGTAACCTAAATAATCGACTTGTATGCAAAGGTTACGACAATTTCTCCGTTCTATATGTTCTCTTGAATTGAACTAGAATTAAAGGAGATAGATAGGAAGCAGAAACAGTGGTCCCAGCTAGCACATTATTCCCAGTTCTTGCAAAACCCTGTTGGCAATGAAGCAACACAGCATGTTTTTTGAAAGCGAATTGGTTTGTTAGCACTTAGCAGTGCAAAGTTACTATCTTCTTCAATACAATGTGTCGTCCCCATTAATTCCAAAGTTACTTTACTTAAGCAAATTCCCCCCCCCATTCACTATTCCTTTTATCATGGGATTAATTTTTCCAACCATATACAAGGAAGGATCTTGAATGTTGCTTCGTCCAGGTGTGCAGGGTCTGATACATAGTTTAATGATGACAACTTTTTTCCGAGTTGTAACGTCCTTAATTGTAGGGGCACCTTTTCTTTCGCCTTAGGACCAGAAAAGAAAAGGCAGAGCTTTTCCCATGAAACGTGCATGCATGGAGGCTACATCTTTTATCGGTGCTAGTAGGTTGCTACTTGGCTTCATATTGCGGCTGCCCGTGCCATATACAGTTGACTTTCTAATAGATATAATGTACTGCTTTTCATTTTATTATTATTATTCATTATATATTAACTTTCGTAAAAATGGACAAATAACTTTGGATCCATATATTTCGTGAAACTCCTTTCTGCAAGTGTTCCTTAATTAATTCATATAATAGTATTTTTCATATCTAATTAAAGTTTAGATTCTTAATAATATCATATTAATTAATTTAGACTAATTGTAGTGTAGAGATATAGAAAAGGAAGAAGAAAGAAACGGAGAGTTTAATTTATATTAATCCTATTTCCTTACACCATCTCACTGGCACCTATTTATGAATCTGAAGATTAATAGAGACTGTGGATAGCTATAATTAAAACTTTCGGGCGGGGTCCGAGAGAGATAATTCTCCTTCTCCATATGGCCTATATATGGCTACTAATTAATTAGTTTAATATATATATATATATGGATTAGTATGGGCCTAATTTGAGTTAATTCAAATTATTCAACCAATATCTCCTTACTATAATTAACACTTATTATATCTAGATTTATAGAGGGCTAATTGACTTACAATTTACGTAATTAATTATTTTTTTTGTTTGTATTTTGTGAAAACAATATGCCACCATATATGCATATTATATATTTTACTTAGAATTAGAAAGGGAAATTTCAATTAAAAATATTAAAGGATTGTAAAAATAAAATAAAAAACTAAGTTTCTTGAAAATAATTACCAAAATATGTCTGTGATAAAGGCACATATAATAGAGTATATTTTTCTTTTTAAATTATGGATTTAAGACTTTTTTTTAACTTCACTTATTTATAAAAAAAAATAATTGAGAGTAAAATAAAGGGTGGTCGATCTGGGAAATGCTTGTATATATAAGTTATCTTTTTGGAGGGTAGTAAGTCGAGGAAAATTGAAGTTGGTTGCAACTTTCCAGTATTATTCTATGTTGGCATTTTGATTGTCGAATCTAAATATAAAAATAACAATGATGATAAAAACTACCGACAACTGAGGAAATACCAGTGTCTGTACGCTCAAGAGGTTGAGTATGTGTGAATAACGGTCATGGACATCCTGAGGAACAAAGGGTAATTCTATTGGGCTTCTTCAGATTGAAAGTTTTTAATCATTAGATGTATTTTGAAATTTTCAAATTTATTTGAATTAAATTTTAAAAATAAAATAACAATATCAAGGTGCATCAGGAACAAAGATCAACTTTTTTTTTATTTAAAAAAAAGGAAACTGTGTAAAATGACCTATAGAGAGCAAGTCTTGAACCTTCTTTGAGGAAAACTTGCTGACTCCAATGGACTCCCGAGTCCAATCTCTTACATTCATTCCACTGCGGCCCACACGGAGCTAAAAATCCATTGGCAGAAACGAATGGCCAATATGAGTCCAATAGAGGTCGAGGTATGCCAATTACAGAGTCCAAAACATCAGCCCTTTTACACGTGTTTGTAGGGCTTGGAACAAAGGTAACTTTACCGACAAGAAATGACTTCGCTTTGTTTTGGAATGTGTATTAAAAAAAAAATACATTTTGACTGAAATATTCTAAAAAAATTAGTATTTTTCCGATTAAATTAAATGAATGGATAATCATAGTATTACAATTTTTTTTATTATGTTGGTCTTGAAATAAATTGATGTTATTAGTTTGATTTTGAAAAAATAAATGTCATTATTTTAATTTCAAATTTTAAAAAAATTATATTATTGTAGACTTCAATGTTTGGTCTATTAAAAAAATCTTTAACAAAATTAGTCACCTAAATTAATTTTATTCAACATAAAACATTAAAAATTGATGGAGACTAATAAAACTTAAATGAAATCAAAATATAGCATTTTTTTTAAGTAAAGTTGAGACCACCTTTTTATAAATTGTTATGAAAATTGTCCTCAATTTTGTATACATAATTTTAGACACAAATTCTACGTACTGATAGAACTCATCTACAAATGATTATAAAAAGACAGTTTGTTGGAAACAAATGAAAGTAATGAATGAAAATAAATTTCGTTTGTCGATTCAAATGTTCATATGAATCTTGGAATGATAAGAAGCCAAATTTGCAAACTGAACGTTAAGGAACAAGCACAACACATGTAACAGGGTTGTCAATTTGGCAACTCAAAAGACTTCCTTCACCATTCGCCTAGTCCCTTCTTGCTTCAAGAATTCTTGGAGAAACTCTGCAAAACGATATTTTGTGTACCTGGGAGGGTGTTCCTTACCAATTAAATCATCAATAGGGCCAATTACAGCGTCGTCCTCGTTTGGGCTATAAAACTTTGCCATCGACACTCGTGCCTGCTTCTTGTTAGTTACTGCCCTGTGATGCACGCTTTTGTATCGTCCATTACTCAGAACCTACAGAAGTAATTCAAGCAAGAAAAACATACTTGAATATATACAATTAATATTGTGTTCTTAGATCAAACCCATATCGCAACAGCTGCATGCTATCCAATTGTAGATGGAAATGGTAAACACATCAGGGGGCATACATGGATCTGATCTCATAGATTGACCACAAAAGGCGTTGGGAATAACAGGTATTTGAAAGTAAAATCTTAAAATACAAGTAAAGAAGTATGCCTTTAAACATGTAGATCACAAGTGACAATATGAACAAATGAATATAAAATATAAGCTTATAAAAATGAACTAATATCCTTGTCTAATCCAAATACATACAGATCACAGATGAAAATATAAGCTTTCTCATTATGGCCGTGGGTTTATTTCTTTTACTACAATTATTGTGGTTATATAATACTCAACATTCCTTTTCCAGCCAATTACATAGACCAAAGCATAAAAAGCTTTTTGCATTATAAATACAAAAGTTGTTACAGCTCAAAAGCTTCCTTAACTCTCCTCCTTTTTCCGTCTTGCCTATTGAATTCTTCCATATACTCCTTGTAACTATATCTTCGGTAAATGGGAGGGTGCTCTTTATCTATCAGATCCTCCATAGGCCCAATCACTGTTTCGTCATTTGGTGCATAAAACATAGCCAGCGACAACCTTGGCGCACATTTGTTGGTCACAGCCCTGTGAACTGCACTCTTATACCTTCCATTGCTCAGCACCTGCACTCAAAATCAAAATTCATCAGCTTTGGATTCCCAGAAATAATATAACAAAATAGAGGGGAATTTTACTTCAATCTGATCAGGTAGAATGATGACCAAGGCACCAGGAACAGGATCAACTGCTACCCATTTCCCATCTTGCTTCACTTGCAGCCCACTCACTCCATCCGTCTGCTGCAGAATAGTAAGTGTTGTGATGTCGTTGTGTTCATTCAACCCCAAGGTCAGCTCTGGCTCTGGACACGGTGGATAGTAATGTGCAAGTGAATACAGATTAGGCCTATCACCCACCCTTTTCACCAGGCTATCCTCCTCTAACCCAAGACCTAGTGACATCAACCTCAAAAGCCTATGCATCAGGGCCCCTATCTCCCTTGCATATTCAGCAAACGCATCTCTAAAGGAAACAAAAGGAAGAAGATGAGCAAATGAATTAGATGATCGACACGATAAAGGGGGAATCTTACTACCTGTATTGTGGAGGATTTGCTGGCAAGAGATGGGTGAAATCCTCTGTAGGATGCCAAGGGTGAGAGAGAGTTTCACTCCACATTTTGAACTTCTTCTGGTCTTCTTCACCCTTGAGGTAATAGTTGAATACTCTGACTCGCTGAGATCGATCATTTGTGAAGAACTGGGCTCTTTCTTCAGAAGGCAGGTGAAAGAACTCAAGCAGAGCAAGGAACAATCTTTGGCAGAGTTCTTGTGGGATTCCATGGTTGACGACCTGAAACAAACCCAGTAGCTGGCATGCTTGTGATACATTTTGTACTAACAAGCTCTGCCAATGATCATCATCTTCTTTGAGATCAATGATGGGAATTGAGTTCGTGGAGAGAACATCTGAAAGAGATGGGCGTTTCTCCTCTGGGAGAATGAACTCCGGAGAAAGGCATATATCAGTATTATTAGCAGATCGAAATGGTCTCACTTCCATGGAAACTGTCTTCAATTTGCAGATTAGCTCTAACCTGATGATCAAAAGATTATGAATAGAGGCGTGAATGGTCAGAGTCAGAATCTTATCTTCACTTGGACCAAAGTTAATTTCTTATTAGCCAACTTTACCGGGAAATCTTTTGTGTTCGATACCATCGTCAACGCACTACTAGTTAAAGTTATCAAATTTCCACATGCTTAGCCATTAATAATTAATTCTCATTAATCTTAACCATCGTGTCAATCAAGCGAACGATTTCTTGTAAATTAAGTATTAAACTTCTTTCAATGAAAAAGTCGTGAAGTGCAATTATATTGAGTATTGATTGGACTTTTTTACGAAGATTTGCACTGCCCTCTCGGATGTAACATTGCTTCTTCTCTGTTATAATGAGTTTATCCATAATCCATTATATGTCTGTTAAATATTCAAATAAAATGTCACATAAAAAGCTTTAAAAGTTTTTTTTTGGGTTAAATATTACTTCCTAAATGTCACTTAAATTAAGTATAAAATTTCTTATAATGGAAAAATGAAAAAAAAAAATTGATTATACTGAAGAAACTTTAAGAACTTTATCTTGCTTCCTTTCCTTTCTAATTACCTAATTTTGAGTTATGCTGCAATAATATATTATACTTGTATATTAAAATTGAAGCATGAAGGTTTAGCTCATTGAGAAACTTCACATTTAGACAAGAAAGTGAACCTAAAACAATTAAATACATCAGTTTTTCAAAACCTGTTTTTATTTTTTATTTTTTTAAAAAATCGGATCTTTGATTTTCACAAACTATGTTGATTATAATATATAATTGTTTCGATAGGAATCTTAATCATCTGCTGTATAAAGAGAGAAACCTTAAATTCCAAATCTCTTTCTCGCATATGTGCTCATTATATCTACAATTTTGCTTTATCGTTTTGTGAAACAAGAAGAATATGCTTTATTATTGTTTATTCCGTTCAATGGGAAAAGGATATGAATGATATGAGGATGGTCCTTTATTTGCACTAGGTAATAGTACTCTGGAGTCACACCACTCACTGCACTTAATTTGTCTATTAATTACCAATTGCTATAGGATTTTGCTTTCTTTATTTTTTCGACCATCACAGATTAAAAGTATAAATAGAAATAAATTTACAGTTACCAAGAAAGTATCATCATGTAAAGGCCAAAGCATGAACCGACAAGTTTTGATTAAATAATTGCCAACCACCAACTACAAGCCGGGGACAAGAATTTTGAATCTTTTGCTTTGTTTAGCACTTTCGGACCAAAATGCCACAACTTGGATTTACATTTAACAACGATTAAAAAAAAAAAAATAGTGTACATACATAAGATAAGAATAGAAAGCAGCTAGTGAAGATACAGCAAATATTTTTTTTGGCAACGCAATAACTTCCTTCACCATTCGCCTTGGCCGTTGTTGCTCGAAGAATTCTTCAAGAAAATCAGCAAAACGATATTGCGTAACTGGGACGGCAATACTGTCTAGTCATTAGTAATATATCTCGTCATCAAGTCATTAAAGGTATGTCCCACTTCCATTCAGTGAAAAGAAGAAATAGACAGAAAAGAAAGAGAGTTTAATGGACTTGATCTTTATAAATTTCTTTAGGCTGAAGAAGATATTCTTTAATTTTTGTCGAAATGTTAGCCGCTCAAGATATTTATATTGTTAGGACCATTTTTATTATTATTCTTAGATTAAAGCTAATTTAATCTTTGCAATGTCATTCTCTAATTTGTTCCAATTTGTCTTCTCCATGTGTAAAATTGTGGCACCCATTTGGGGCTTGCGGTTACAATCCTTGCCATGCCTTCTATCTCCCTTAATATCCATCATTCTTCAGCATCACTTTCCCTCCCACCTCACCATCCATTAACGTCTGCTGGTCATCCAACAGCGACCTTACAATTAAACTGTCGACAAGCCTCCACGGAAACCCCTAGTAGACAAGGCTCCATGGGATCCATGACTACGCCACTTTTCCAAGCAGAGTCCTGTGTTTTCTTCTTTATGAAGTAAACAATTAGAATGCTGCTGAATGCAGAGAAGAGTCTAATCCTTGGTGGCAAATTTGAGTTATTAAAGACTGCAACAATATAAAAGATCGCACATGGTGGGGCAGGACAACCTTAAACCATCTTCCGGAAGATAACAAAGATCAACTCACTTTCATGCTTCGTTTGGCTTCCATCTCAATTAATAAATTAAGTTCGGGTCATTTGGGTGTGCCAAGATTTCATCTCTCCAAAACTCGGACAGCAAAGGGAATCTGCTCTTTGAATGTTACATCAGTGGAGGTCTTTTTGTTTCTAACCCATAATCATATTCCATCTCCGTTTGGAGAGGCCAAAACCCCTTTTTTAAAGTTCTTTTACTTTTTCTTTTTATGTTGCTTTTTCATTTATTCTATTTACTTTACCAAAGTTGGTTTGGTGAACTTTCATGTGCCAGCTATATTGTGATAGTTTTTTCATAATCAGTTCATGTAACTCTTGCACGTTCTATAAATATCCATTAGAAAGGCGCTTCAAAATAGCGATTCTGGTCCCCATGTAATGAGTTCCCAACTTCATCCACATCCCCATTTGATGTTACTTCACAGCAGCAGTTGATTTTTATCTGACATCACCATTAGCTGTTCAAGAGGGAGGAAACACAGACACCATAAAGCAAACAATGTAGAATAAACATGCCGGAAATTTTTTGTGCACCGAATCAAGCAAATGACTCTTTCCGTAAAACATGATAAAGATACTCTCTAATCTCCAAAGACTGCATAATCATATAGCAAATTACCAGTTTTCTTTTTTATAAAGATAGTAAAATATAATTCTTTCTCATAGATTACGAACTGTTATCATAAATGGAACACTGATTTTTCTGACTCAATGGAGAAAATGATGCAACCACTCACCCACAGTATATAAAAGATAAATTGGCAAGACTGCAAGAGCAACGACAGCTACAATGCTATTAACAAACATGGTCAGAGCTCAGAGCTTTCAGGAAAAACCAAATTATAGTTAGGTAGGAACTTACAATGGCAGCCTGCTATATCCATCTTGTCTGAGTAAGATTCCATGTCATATCTTCTTGATTGATTTGCTTGAACCTGCAAACAGAAATGTCAAACTTTTCATCAACCAAGAGGTAAAAGAATACGCGCGTTTGTATTAACAAATGAAGAGAAGAAAAATTAACATAAAAAAAAAGTTACGGTGAAATGACCAGGGAAGATGAAAAGGGCATCGCCGAAGCAAAAGCAATTAGGATAACCAAACATGACGACGCATGGTGAGAACGAAAGGATGACGGAAAGAAACAGGTAGAGTGTTTTTGGAACAGGGTCATGGAAGTACTTTGGGATTGGAACCAGAAGGACGAAATAAACCAAAACAAATCACAGAGACACGGCAACAAAAAAGACGAACGAACTCACCATCACAAATTTAGACCCAAAACGAAATTGGACTGAAAATTCATTAATGGCTAAGGATCACAAAGCTAAAACGGCAGTCCTTTTCAACAATTTACAGTCCCATATACATTTTTCATATATTTCGGCCCTTTTTTCCTTCATTCTAATATGTATAATTTTTTGAACTCCTTTTGCCTTTTTTCTTTTCCCCTTTCTTTTTATGAAATTTGCTTTCTTGGTATATCCATCATCCAGGGGTGAAATTACGGCAGCGCTATTGCCAGTGGTTCCCGTTGTCGATGACGTAAATGTGGCCAGGGTTAACCTGAGCATGATAAGCATAGTAGGGAAGAGCAAGATTCCTCTCAGCAGATTTCTCCATGCAACTTGTATACACCATCGGGGCCGACCTCGGGTGGACGCAACGGTTGACCACGGGCGGCATCACCGAATACCTCGGGCTTGAACCAAAACCAGAACAACCACAAGCAGTAGTAGGGCTGCGAAATGAAGAAGAAGACGACGACGACGACGACGACGAAGAGGATGATGTAGACAAGGATGACGACTGCGAGGAGGAGGGGGAAGAAACCTTGTTGAGTGATTTTGGCGGCGAAAGAAATGCTTTGATCTTTAAAGATGAGGGCGGGGACGCAACACGATCATATTCCTCGATGAGATATGCTAGATCCTCGTCGGAGGTGATAGAAACTAAAGCATCAAGATCTTCGGCGGGCAATTGGCAACGAAGGCTAACAGAAGAGCCACAAAGCTCTCCCATCTTCAATAATAGGTCTGTAACACACGAAATACCAGCACAGTCTCACTCTCAGCTCATCTTCCAAACAGATCAATCTCACTCGTCGAAAATGTAACTAAAAAGATGGGTGAAAAAAGAAAACTGACCCGAAAAAGAAATGGAGCGAGGAACGGCGAGGACACGGGTCTGGCCGCCGAGGTAACGGAGCTTGCCATCAGGGTAGCGGGGGAGAATTTTGCCGCCATAGCTGCAGAGGAATTTGATGGTGGATTTGGGAGTTTCAGGCCCGACTCCGACCATGGTTAGTTCGGGTTTAGACAGGAGAGAAATGGGTCCAAATTTGAATTGAAAAGAAAAGGGAGAGAGACAGCAGATGCTTTTGAAGTGGCGTCTGCAAGCCTAGATGAGGTACCATTTGCCCCTTATTTATAGAGATTTTATGGGAGTTACGTCGGTTAGATTCTCAGCTCCAAATGGTGAATAGTAGGAAGGGTTTCCCTCCCCCGGGTTTCGGTTGTAAAAGTAGCGCGCATTATCTCTTTCTAAAGATTTTTTGTTTAAAAAATAATAAAAAAATTAAACAAGGTAATAGATATCAATTGTGATAAAATTTAAAGTTAGGAATTTTTATATTGCTATATTTTAAAAACAAGATTTTATGAAATTTAATAATTTTCGGGTGTTTCCAATAAATTAAGAATAATACTTCAGAATGACCAAAAAAAAAAAAAAGAAATTGAGTTAGGCGTTTTTCTATTATTGTATTCTAAAATAATATCTTATGAAATTTATTATTTTTGTTGGTGTCCCAAATAATTCAGAAATAATGCTTCGTACTGATAAAAAAAAAATACTATAAGACATTGTTCTACAATATAGTATCTCTATAACTTAAAAAATAATAATTCCAAAAAATTTATACTTTCTATCATATAGTCATATCGTAACGGAGAGTTTTTATTTTATTTAATATATATAGGTTTTGAAATAATATTGTGAACCAAGAAATTCGATTAAAAAAAATATGATAAAGCAGAAAAGTTTCGAAGGCCACGAAATGGTTGTGGCCCTGAAGGCCAAGTATTAATTTGTAGTCATAAAAAATGGAGGAGAAGATTATCTTCAAAACGGCTATTTAACTGTAAATATATCCAATCAGTCAATCACGGGAGTTTTATATGGCGTAGGGGAACCCCGCGTTTTCTAGTCCTACTCATCCTTACCCATCTTATTCCAAGCTACGGGGTCCATTTCCACTTTGTCTGTGTCCGAGATGCACTCCGGTGGGCGCTACCTACGTCCCTACTTTCCCATCCCATTATGTCATATTATAATTGGACGCCTCCACTCTTCTTTTTTTTTGGAATTGTACCCGGGATGCAGAAATATTCTCTACCGGGTCGGATATAAAAAATATAATGTATAATTGTGTCATAATTTTAGAAATAGAAAGGTAGTAAGTTTGAAGCATTAAAAAAATCAGTTTAATTAATTTTATAATTAAAATAATTTAAAATATAAATTAAATCTAATTAAATTTATTTTAAATTTTTTAAATTTTAGAAAAATTGGCAAGGTTTCATTCTTAAAAAATTCTTTAATTTCAAAAAGACTTTTTTTTTTATCGTATCCTATACTTTAATATTGTATCTTAAAAAAAACAGTATTGTAAATTAAAGTTTTCATTTAATTGTTTCATTTTAAAATTTAAACCAAATAATATCATTCAATTAAATATTGTAAAATTTCAAAATTTTTAAACAATAAATGAAAAATAAAAATTTAATTGAATACATCAATAAATATTTTCTCAAATTGCTAATAAATTTAGTTGCAAACTCGTGTATAAAATATACTATAATAAAAAAATGAAGAACATTTTAAAATACAAGTGGAATTATTATTTTCAGCAATATTAATAGGACTGATATATATGATTTATAATAATAATAATAATAATATACAGATGGAGGCGGGACCGGGAATGATGGTGAATAGTTTGACGTTTTCTCCTTCAATTGGATTTTGATGACTAAGCATGCGTGGTCCTGTGAAAGCCACGGTCATTCCCCTTCTTCGCACACCAAAGTGAGTTCTCCAATATCTGATCTCTTCGGACAATTCTCTATTTTTTTGACCAAAAGATGATTGCCAGGTCATACTTTCATCCTTGCATTGAAGAAAAAATTGAAAGGAATTTTAAACAAACATAGTTACGTAAATTGGATAAATTAAATTTTAGGGCTAAATATTCTTCTGAAAAACAATACGATTAGACGCATTGTTGATCCGCATTCAATCATAAGTGCATTAAAATAATATTTAATAATAAATTAATATTTAATTTATTATTAATAAATAAATTTTTATTCATCAATAATATTTAAATCATAATATATAATAATAATAATTTTAAAAAAAATATATTATTTTATTATATATTACGATATGAATATTATTAATAAATAAAAAATTATTCGTTAATAATAAATTAAATTATTTTTATTTAATAATTAATCACTTTACTGTTTACGCTCCACTACACAATCTACTCAATGATTAATACACCAAGTCGAGGTAGGCGTGTCATCCACTTATATTTCTTTTGCTTATACCAATATAAAATCCATGGCATATTATCATGACCTAGCAAGCAAATCACTTTGGTTTCGTTTAATTTATTAAACTTTTATGTCATACTTTTCTTATAATTTATTAAAACTATAATCAAATCATTGATTTTAAGGGATTGGCATGACAACATAGACATGCGTTAAATATACGACTTGAGTATTATATTAAGATTATATGTATATCTATTTATTATTATTATTATTATTATTAAGAGAACGAGAGTCCCTATAATTCAAACGCATAATTGTTTGGGTATAAAGGCTTTAATACTAATTCAAGTCATAATTCAACTAAAAAATTTAAATTAATGAGTAATAATTTATCAGTAATTTTTATTATGAGCTCTATAGTCTGAATAGCTATGACATAAACTCTAACCAAATAATTAAGTGAACTAAATTAAAATGTGGGGAACAAATGGATTTTAAATGTAGAGGCGGCTAAACATGCACTAGAAAGCTACCTCTTCCTTAATACGGAGATTGTTACACACGTAACTGCACCCACTTCTAAATATACATTGCATCCATCTTAACGTACGACTCGTGTGCTGATAAAAGTCCAGCAACAAAGTTATTGTCTTATCCATAGCCCACCTAGAAATTACTTTGTAATAGATATACATGTAGAGCATTTTATAAACGATAACAAACAGAATTAAAAATGTCTGTCTCCACGTTAATCTTGGATACAAACAGGACAAGTAGTACGCAGGAGCCTATTTTCGACGCAAGTGTTAGTCGACAAAGCCATTCTTATAATATTTAAATTCAAAATTAAGTCTGTGTTTCTGAAAGTCATATTTTACAGGGACTCGCGGTTATAACAGGGGATCGATAAACGAACAAAAGAGAATTAATGTCGGATATCATGTTGATTATGGTAACAGAGTAAATGGAATGGGGTTCTACTCCAATACGCGGGTACGTTTGCACATTATATGACCCAATTATCCGAGAAATCCTGTTCCTCTGACTTCTGCCAAGCATTATCTTCTTATCCTCGTGACATCAGGTTCATTCCCCTTGCATATATGGCATTATCCAACTTAACACTATACACTTTAAGTCATCTTATTATTTTCTTTTTCTTTTTATTGAAAAAAATAATTATAATATTGATGAATTATTATGCGGGTGTTAAGGGGGGGGGGGGCGTTATGCTCTTTCTTTTTGGGTTTTTGGGCATAAGAAAAATGCTTCTGTTAATTACGCTGTGGATTCGGAATTTCGGACCTCACAAAATGTGGTTGAGACGAGAGACGGGGCCCACTTGCACACTTGTCCAATGGATGGGTGCCGCATGCTGATGAATCGTCGCCCAGTACACTTCCACGACCATCTCAGCGCTTGTCGTGGCATTGGGGGCGGTGATAGATAGATGGAGAGGGTAGGTTGTCGTTTCGAAGGATTTCAAAAGCCGATCACTCACTCACACGTGGCAAGAAAATGGAAGCTCGCACACAAACTTGTGGTGGGAGTTATATGGTGTGCAGTGTTCGTACCTATATATATGTTGGGTGCAGATTGGATGATGATGATATAGCTATATGTTGGATGATCCACCAGGAGGACCACCACCGTGTGATTAGATTCGAGGAGATAAAAGTCGGAAAAAAGGGTTATTCAGAAATTATGGGAAGGGGGGAGTGTCAAGCGTGTGTGGCTACATTGGGATTGATTCTCAATCTCATATCTTCTGCATGGATTCATCTGCTCCTGCCACATCTCTACGAACCCTGGACCACTTTGTCTCAGGAGAATTTTAACACCTTCTTGACTTTGTGTCCATGATAAATCATAATTTCACTTCCTCCCTGGTATTAGCATTAACCTATATTTCAATTTGCATATAATTCTCCGCAGAGGGGTGTGCATGGATTAGTCGAACAAAACAAGAGACGGAGAGTTAAGCAATAGGGCATAGAGTCTAATAGTCGTAAGCTGGGAGAGCTAGCGGTGTTAATTGAAAGGGGACTTTGAAATGAATATAATGGAGCCAACAAATAAACAAAACAAAAAAAGAATATTAATTAAGGTACAATATATTGCCCTAGGATCGATATCTATCTTGCTCTATAACACCATCGATCGCTTTATTCTCCAGAAGCTTAGCACCTTAATTCTCTTGCGGATGGATTATATATATGTTCACATTCCGATGAGATACTTCAATTTCCTTTTTCTTTTTGGGTCAGTATCTCTTTCCTTGCTGCAACATTCATTTCTTAATTCATTCAAGTGCAATTGACAGCTACTAACACCCTCGATATTAATATCGCACGTCACAAAAGCGTTATTCACGACCATTAACTGGTTGTTTACGGAGAACCTAATTAACTCGGCTTGCCTTCTCTACTTCATTTTATTTTTCAACATTCCAAGTGTGAATCCCAGAACAGAAAATTGAGTTAAAAATAGATCTGATCCCATAAACCCTTCACTCCCAGAAAGAAAAAGTTATAATTAAAATTAAAAACGAGAGAAAGTAAGACATCTGTGTCATCATTGTTTTCTTACCATCTTTTGGGGCTTTCACACTAAACACAATAGGAGATTTCAAACTGAGGGCAAGCAAGATGTTCCCTGATGGACATGAACTACTGCCAGTTTCATAAAGAATGGCCCAAAACAACCTCAAATATTCTCTTGGGGCCTGAGGAAAATGGACCAGCCCATTATACCCCGGCATACGATCAATGCAAGAATACTTTTTAGTGGATAAGGTGGTTGAATGAAGATTTACGCGTGTAACGCGTTATATTTAAATAAATATTTTTTCAATTAATAAAAAAAATTATAATTAACACATTAATTTTTAAATATGTGTCTATATCAGAATTTTAGGGCTGAATCTTTTTATTCCATGTTCCATCCAGCTCAATGTTCTTTCCGAATAATGGTTATGGATATATGAAGTAGCTTGGACTAACGGTCCCTCAAGCGCTATAACCATTAACCACCACTCATTTCCATCAACCTATGCAAGCAGCCAAATCCTCCCTCGCCTCCCTTTCCCTACTATTAACAAAAATCAACTATCAAAATGCTCTCTCCCACATTCCTCTGCTTCTTTCTCCACCACCACCTCCTCCTCTACCTTCTCCTCCTTCACATCCCATGGCGAAGAATCTTCCTGAATAATCCCATACATATTCCAAACGCCTTTCTCTCTCTATTTTATTTTTATCCTACACCGTTTTCCTCTATAAGACATGAATCCCTCTTGTCGCTTCTCTTCATCCAAACGTACAATTTCTCCAGAAGGGTTTCTTCTACCAAATTCTCATCTCTACCTCCCCAAAAACAGTTCGCCTTTCTTTTTCAGCGACCCCCACACCCCTGCTAGAGTGGGTCTTCATGTCAATCCTGTTCTATCACCACAAAAGCCTTCGTTTGCCATTCTTAGGATTAACAACTCTAAACTCACACACCCTTTTGCCACTTTATCGTCTTTCGCTGAAGCTGAAGGCGAAGAAAAACAGAAACAGGGAATCCAGCTCAATGGGCATCATCAGAATACAAACCCTGGGGAGGACGATCACTTGCCTGGAATGGCCAAAGCCTTCAACATATCTTCTAGCACTGCTTCTGCTATTTCAATATGCATAGCATTTGCTGCTCTTACTTCTCCTTTCTTCATGACATCTTTAGGACAGGGGTTGGCCTTCAAGACTAAATTGTTATCTTATGTTACACTTTTATTTGGATTTTACATGGCTTGGAATATTGGGGCCAATGACGTCGCAAATGCCATGGGAACTTCAGTGGGCTCGGGTGCCTTGACGCTTCGGCAGGCCGTCGTGATGGCTGGAGTGCTAGAGTTTTCAGGGGCATTGTTGATGGGGACTCATGTGACCAGCACAATGCAGAAAGGAATTCTTGTGGCTAATGTGTTTCAGGGGAAGGATACTCTGCTCCTAGCCGGGTTGCTCTCTTCACTTGCTGCTGCTGGTTCTTGGTTACAGGTAACTATTGTGGTTTCAATTGCTTTTTAGGCTGTCTGCTTCTATATCCGAAGGAAAAGTTGTAAACAAAATTGGCGAACTCAAGACTGAGTTTTTCTGCTAAACTCTTGCAGCCGAGGTTGCAGAAACGAAATCCTCTATCAGGAGTTTGAATAAAGAATAAAGTATGCCGAAATCGGTTAACACTTGAAAACTTATTCCTAATTTTGGGAGCTTTTCTTTTCCTTTTTTGTTGTTGTTGGGAGATTTGGTTATTTAAACTTATACCTTGTTATGAAGATTGTTTATTATGTGCTTGGTAAAGGAGAGGAAATAAGCAATGTGCAAGATATAATGCAAAGAAAAATTCTGTAGTGTTCTTTGATCCGGTGAGGAGTTATGCTAACTAATCGATTTTACTTTTATTCCTGGAGTAATTAACACCCTTATGAAAGACCAAAGGGGAGGTAATAACAAGAGGTCTTTTGTTAATTGGAATGATTCCTTCGAGCATATCAAGAGAATTGGTATTTACAAAACTCTGTAGGTAACAAATATTTGGTGAGGTTTTCTATAAGTTAGATTTTGAAAGAATATTGCATCCATTATTTGATATCTGATTCTTTTAAGTTGCAAGTTCAAAGAAACATGAAAGCATCTTAAGACATTGGTCTCTTCCTTAATGTGTAATTTTTAAGTATGAAACTGGGAACATAAGTGTGTGCAACTACCCAATAATCATTTAGTGGTGAAGGAGTCAAAGAGACTTCCCACCAAAAGAAAAAAAAAAGGAAAAAAAGAAAAGAAGAGAATTTTCTTTTTTGTTTAAGGGGGAGTTTATATTAGTATGAGCTAGATGTATGCTATGCAATTCTCCCATGTTAATCAGGACTAAAGAGTTTCTCCAAGCCTTTTCTTTGCCTTTTATTTTATCTGAGCTTTATCCCTGCTATTGGACATTAAAAGGATATGAAAGTAGCAGCCAATTGCCAAACTTGATGAGTATACTTTCAAAACTAAATTTCCTTCAGAATTGAATCCAAGGACTCTTTAATTTAATTGATTGAGAAGAATGGAGACATGGAACTCGGTTTTCTATCAATAAAGACAAATGTCTTTACGGATTCCACTTTAAATCAGCATATACCTCCCCTTTTTGCAAGCTGGCTCCCTTTATTGAGTTTTATGAGGCACTAAGGAACTTGATAACCCTTTGTTTATGGTTCTGCTTAGCTCCCTGACAAGCCCAAAAAAAAGAACTACTTTTTAGTTGGACATTCAAACAATAAAATGATGATACTATCTTGTGCTATGTAGGTTGCATCATATTATGGTTGGCCAGTATCTACCACTCATTGTATAGTAGGAGCAATGGTGGGATTTGGTCTAGCCTATGGAGGAGCTGGAGCCGTTTTCTGGGGATCACTGGCAAAGGTGACTTCTTCATGGGTTATCTCACCGCTAATGGGAGCAGCTGCGTCATTTCTTGTCTACAAATGCATACGGAGGGTAAGCACTTGTTATTTAGGATTTAATCCAGCTTGTTGTCAGGATAATATGCTAAATTCCTGCTGTCACAAACGCTAATTTTTTCCCCCATCCAGTTTGTGTACAGTGCCCCAAATCCAGGACAAGCAGCAGCAGCTGCAGCACCAATTGCTGTATTTCTGGGTGTAACTGGGATTTCTTTTGCTGCCTTCCCTCTTAGCAAGAGCTTCCCTTTGGCTCTAGCCCAGGCTTTAGCCTGTGGAACTGCTGGTGCTTTTCTAGTCGACAGAATCATCAGAAAACAACTTGGTCATCTTCTTGTCAAGCCTACTACTCCACAGCCTGAGCCAAACGAGGACACTGTCCACAGACACATAGGATTCCTCTCTGATGTTGCTGGTCCAAAGGGTACCCAGCTGGAAATAGTTTATGGAGTCTTTGGGTACATGCAGGTCCTCTCAGCATGCTTCATGTCGTTTGCTCATGGTGGAAATGATGTCTCCAACGCCATAGGCCCTTTGGCAGCTGCATTAGCAATTCTTCAAGGTAATGTTACAGGAACTGAGATTGTTATTCCAACTGATGTTCTAGCATGGGGAGGATTTGGAATTGTTGCCGGGCTTATGATATGGGGTTATAGAGTTATAGCAACAATTGGAAAGAAAATAACAGAACTCACACCAACTAGAGGATTTGCTGCTGAGTTCGCTGCTGCCTCTGTGGTTCTATTTGCTTCAAAGCTTGGGCTGCCCATCTCAGCCACCCATACTCTAGTAGGTGCTGTAATGGGTGTGGGATTTGCAAGAGGACTTAACAGTGTTAGATCAGAAACAGTGAAGGAGATTGTGGCTTCATGGGCCGTCACTATTCCCGTTGGTGCTATGCTATCCGTACTCTACACGTGGATCTTGACTAAGATTTTGTCTTATATTTTGTGAGAGTACATTCCAAGATATGAAGAAGAGCTTATGTATGTGACTAATTGAAGTTGCTGGCACCTTTTTTCGTCATTCTTTCTTGTGGCACAAATCGAAGATGTGTCGGCACATGAATCCTGCGCGAGGAGGCTCTTTATGTTCAGATCATTAGTGAAGCCCATTTCCTCTGGGATTGAAGAAACTGTCAGCTCTGGCATTTTTTACGACTGTTTTTTTGAGCTAAGTTCAATAATTCAAGCAAACTTTATACGTTTGAATATTCAGCCCAAGTATTGGGAAACTTGGAGCAGCCATCTGTAACTAAATAGTGTTCCTTTCTTATCTTTTTCTTCATACTACATCTCTGGTTAAAACCTACATGTTGAAACGTTCTTCGGTAATAGAGAGCAGCCTATTATTCAATAAGGTTTTTTTGACAGAGCTTTGTGGGATAGGAGTAATAATAGTAATTCTTTGAGTGAATTCCATAGAAGAAAAATTCACATAAGAATGCCTAGTACGTAAAACATAGTAATATTTTAAACGATGTTAAGTTTCCATATCATTTTATAGAATCAATACAAGCTGTACCAACAGAAACATGGAAAGAGATCTTGTTGAGAAGCGCCATCTCAAACCCCAACAGACAAAAGGTGACCAGTAGTATTGAAAGTCATGCAGATATTGATTTTTCCCAAACTACCAAAGGTCCATAGGTATACAAAACATCATAATGAAAAAAGAGTTTATGTTTCTATTTTTATTGCAGGATGTACTAGCTATCTTCTAGAACCATGCAAGGAAATTTGGAACTCATTGGCCCGTCTAGAGATATCACTATACTAGAATACAAGTTGTACAAGGAAAACCATAGCAAAATCATGGAGAGAGCTCTTGCACAGTTGGGAGGCTGGGCTGCCATGCTAAACCCCGATGTGATCTTGTCTGTGGAAGAGGTGGCTTAAAAGGCTTCTTCCCTTTTAATCCTCGTCGTTTTGGATATCTGGTCGACTTTTCCTTGGACATGTAGAAGTTCTTTGCAAAGCTAAAAGATTCCTCTAAACTTCCTCCACCTAGAGACTGATTCTCCTTTGCGTCCAAAACCTCTTTGACTTTGCCGTTCTCTTCTATTTTGCGTCCACCCGGAGACAGACTAGTCCCTGAGTCCAACATCTCTTGTCCTACTCCGTTTGCCACTTTGATTTTTCCATTTTCTCTGACTTTGTGTCCATTGGGAGACTTGGTGATCTTTGCGTTCAATGTCTCTTGGGGCACCCCGTTAGGCTCTCTGGTTTTGCCTTCGTATGAATGTTTACGCTTCAACTTTTCTACGTGTCTAAACGGGATTATAATATATTTTTGACCAGGCAGCAAACGCTCTTCTGGCCATAACACTGACTGGTGAGGATTTCTGAAGACTTCTGGCCGAGCAACACACATGCCAGGATATTTTTCCATCAACTTAGATGCAAGGATTGCATGTTGATACAGCTCCTGTTGTCCACCTGCATGAACTATCCTCACAAAAATATCCTTTTCTTGCAAGCTGAAGTCAGGGGATGCCTTGGTTTTTCTCAGTTGGTTCTTTCTTCTGGCATCTTTATGAGTGTGCTCCACTAGGCCTAACGAGTGAGCAACACGCTTCAGCATAGCCTGCAATCGAAAGAAGTGTAATCCAATATTTCATCCTCGCCTATCTGGTGGATAATGTTCAGTACCGTATGAGCATGAGAAACCATTAGCCACCATAGTTGCTTCTTGTTTCCTATGGCCGGCTGCCTCTTAACTTTATATTTCCACCACAGAAACCAGTGATGAAACCGAGGCTTAGCGCATTCTTAAACATAAGGGACGAAATGGCTCCTTGTTGTCAGTCTTAAGAGTGAGAACAAGAGTTCGCCTAGAGAGGATAAGAAAGCATCCACCCTTTCCTCAAAATTAACTTCATGGTTTGACACTGTCAGCTGTGCAGACACATCCTTGTGCCTGGATCATACTCCCATAAACCTGACAAGACCTGACGCTCAAGCTTCTTAAGCCTCCCACTGATCCAATTGTTATGGATAATAAAACATCCCTTCGTTAAACAGGATGCTTTCACATCTTTTTCCTGCCACAGATCTAGGTAAGCACCATTCGGAAAAAGGTCTCTGTCTAAGAAATACACTGTTAGGTTTGTTTCAGGTTCCACACATCTATTATCACCAGCTCTGTTCAGTCCACCTTCCCCACATAATATGTCATAGAAACTTGGCTGCTCAGATAAGCCTGAAGTTGCCGCATGCTTCACCACTTTCTCCATAGCAGCAATTGTTTGACCGTCAGAATGAGCATAATAGAAGCCAGAGTTCAAGCGTCTGGGGAGGTTTATTGGTCCTGTACGTGATTACAATAAAAGAACAGCTTAAAAGTTCATCATCTTCGTAAAAATAGGACAAAAAGAATAGAAATTTACCTTCTCTCAGTCTCAATCTTTGCGTATATATATGAGAAAAAAATGGAGGAAGAATGGAAATTCCGTTACAGGTTAAGCAAACAGAAATGTTTCACCGTTTCTTACTCAAACATAGAATATATGTATTTTGCCCTCTGAATTGTGAGAATAGAAATGTGAATAATTTTAACTCAGGTCTGCTGGAATAAGCACCTTGTCTTTTGTATTCATCAGACTGTGCAGCAAGAACTGCAGGGCCTAAAGACTGAAGCAATAGAACTGGGTTTTTAAACCAATATATATCTACATCACTGAGAAGTACGTTGTAACCTAGCTTGAGTGTCTTCAAAACAATTCTGGACTTCACTTTCGTCACCCTCTGAAAGCACTTTGTTCCAAAGTGGCAATCATTAAAGCTGGTATCACTTGGAGCTAAAGGATCCCCGAAAGCAGGAATTCCCTACCATAAAAGTGAGGAGAAAAATCAGATACACAAATCTGACTCCTTTTTATATAAGCTCCAAAAACGCTTAAATGCTAGTAACACCACAAAACACAAGGAACAACTCCATAAATCACTAATAGTATGAATAACATTCTTTACCAATAATGACATATCGGTTTCATATGGCAGTCAGCATAGTTCACTTTTTGATATATTTCAAGAGGCACAAATTAGTTAGCAAGGCGCTTCCCATCTTATTTTATCTTTTTATATATTATAAAAAAAAACATGTATGATGTATCCAAACTATCAATATATTGAACTTTATTGCTCTCGTTTCCTTTTGAGTTTTCAGACTTTGCCAAATTATTTTCAAGCGAGTGGAGAAGGTACATAAGAAAGAATCAACATTAAAAGTTATTTATAGATTAGGCTAGGAGTTTATGTAGGGTAAGACTCAGTTCTGAAAGGAAAAGATAGAGGTAGTTTTAGTTGAGACCTACTATAAAATTAACATGGGCAAGAAGAGTAGAAAACATTACATTATTTACATTTTCAATTAAACAAATTGTAGAGAGCTATCTGCAAGATTCAAGGTTCATAATACTAATTTTAACCAATAAGATCAGTTGACTAGATCTCTCATTAGTGTCAAATCCCAATATTTATTCTTCAAGCCTAAGCCAGTATCTTCTTCAAGTCATTTGCGAAAGTGCCAAATGCCAATGTAACTTGTTTAAGAAATCCTTAATTCCTCATAAATAAATTAGTACATGCACAAAAATTATTTTTCCAAAGAAACACAGCATTATACCTGCAAGATCGAGAATTGATAGGTTTCCTGGTCAAGAGCACAAACAATAAAATTTGCAATGGAGAGGTGGCGTAATCTGCAAACCCAACTCATAAGCATGTCCTTGTAACTATGTCCAGCAACTGTAAGTACAATTGTCTTGCTTTTGTCTGCAGTTACAGACAGGAGTGATTCTAACGAGAATGGAAGCTCCAATGGTGCGGTAAGTATCATCGTATCTTTGAGAGAGTAATCTGATATCCTGGCCAGTGATCTCAGATCAGCAATGCAAGAAATTGAGTTTTTCTGTAACCAAGAACGAAAAATATTTCCTTTCCACAGGTTCATTGCACCTCGGCGCCCAATGGGATAAACAACATTTTTCTTTGTGTCAATTATAATATATTGATCACTACACTTCACTAGTTTAAGAAGGCTAGAATAATTAGCTTCATTGTAAAAGAATGAGCCATAGTGTGCCCCTATATGGGAATTGCCAATGTACTCCCATTTTCTGTTTTCAATCTCTGAAGCAGCAGAATCCCCAGCTGTAGGACGAAAATCATCCTGAGCATTTAGATGGAGACTTGTGATGGTCCAACTAGCATCAAACACCAATCTGAACTCAGATGAGATGGCCTCATGAATTATCCAACTGTTATGTATACCCTTCCCAAATAAGAAAGGAGGAAGAACTCCGTTATGTAGCGGTACATCCCTGCTGTTCCATGCCATGAGCATTTTTACATCACAATGATTCCACAGCAAATTCAGTTGAAGTAATTCCTGCAGCTGAGGGAACAAGGAAAATTACATTAGTTATGTTGATTATAAAGATCAGTGTTAGTTGTTGCATTGCATCAGTTTTTATACTTTCTTTAAGATCTAAAATTTATTGATCTACCACGAAAAAAAAAATGAACAGTCCTTCAGGTTTTGTCCCGGAAGTTCTTTCTTACCTCCTGGATCTGCACCCGTTTCCCATCATCTGTCTGCCAATGTTTCCCAGACTCATCCAAGTCGAATGGAAAGTAAGAAACATTTCGAGATGAAGCAACAAGAAGCCAATCATGGTCAAGCTCATATGCATGATTTAGGGTGGATATGAGTCCAGAAATGATAATGGTTTCAGGATCAACTGTAATATAAATGTCTGATGTGAACAACCGTGATTTTGCAATCATGGAATGGAAAAATGGAGTACCAAGGAAGCTGGATATATAAAAAAACATACATTAGAATGTAATAACGTACGTAAGAGTTAGGACTTTCCTTGCACATTAGGCAGCAATGCACGTTATTTTTACAGGTTTTAATACCAAAAACTTCATCACCATGAATGGTTATATCTTATTTTAAAGTTCATAAGAGATTTGAACCCAGTTGTTTCCTTGTTAAATTAAAAAACATGTCAAAAGACAAAAGAGTTTGTCTGAATATCAGAACAGATATTTCTAACACTGCCTATCAAAGCTGCAGCTGCCCCCCGGTTTGTGAACAACCCGTTACAAATTTCGCTTTAGTAAGTGCAAGTTTCCATGCCTTGAGATTGTCATCAATATACTTATCTCTTGCATAGATCACTCATAACTAGGCTCAAGTTTAAACTTCAAAACATTTATCTTTGGTTCAATAATAAACACGGTAGAGAACATAGACATGTTCTTCCTTATTTTCTTCAAAAAGAAAAATATAAAGAATTATTTTTCGTTCTCAGAAAGAGCAAACATATTAATATTTGTTGTCTCTTTTTATGATATTTTCTATGAATTACTTTAAGTAATGTAGTACTGGGACTAACTAGAATACACGTAGTTTAGCAATTCCATGAGTACTACTCTCTAGCGCATTGGAATACACAGAGCTGTAGCGTTACAGATAAAGAGCGTAAAGTAAGACAGTTGCTTACGTGAAATCAATGTCGGTATTAACCAGAACCCGGGAACCAAAAGCGCCGGCGAAAGAGGCAACGGATGAGTCTTGGCTGTACAGAACAACTGTAACGTGCGGAGATAGAGCGAGCCATGATCGGACAGCTAGACTCTGCCTGGTGCCAGTAGAACCCATGAAAGGTTTAGGCGCTGTGAATATTGTAATATTGAGATTTCTCGAACCCAAGATTGCATTTTCATTTATCTTGGGAGTTTTGCTCTGATCCATAAGCGAAGGTAACCTCTGAGTGGCATAGAGAGAGAGACCAATCAAGATAAACCCAGATAGCCAAATTGACCACAGCTCCAGTTGAAATGCCTGTCAATCAGAATCACCATAAAGAGGCTAAGAAACAACGCGTTTGAAAGACAAAGAAGAATGCAATTCACAAAACTCAACAAGATTAGAAGGAAGAGAGAAAGGACCTTCATTGTAGTATTGTTGAGAAAAATGGATCAAGATTGCTGTTTACAAGATTGGATTGTCAACTCTGAGTTGGGTATTTGAGAGGGAGAGAGAAAAAGTGAAGCTTTAACTGAAAGAAGGAAAGAAATGCTCAAGTAACCAACCCACCAGGCCACTAATAAAAATCGGCAGCACCAAGACGGGGAAGCCATGAGACATGTGAGGTTTTTCGTCACGAGCACGTCAGCTTCCATCAAGGTCTTCATGGAATATTTGAATTGAATAATGGAATTCTCTTTGTATTTTGTTTGAAATTGGAGGGAGGACAGAGCCGGAGAAAAGGCGACGTGAAGATTACACAAAAGTCAAAAGTCAAAAGAACCTGTTTATGTTACACTCAAGGCACAAGTAGCATTATTTTACACGACGGAAATAGTATTTGCACATTACTAAATGCATCCTCCCACTGTGTATAGTGGTGTCATTCTGGATCTCAAGTTCCTTGTAAGTAAATGCTCGTGCGTCACCGTTCAACATGTGCTTTGAGAAGGAAACCAGTGCGCTCATTTGCCGGCTGAAAAGGCTGCTACAAGTTGTGTGGCTTTGTGTTTAGGACTCCCCCTGCACAGCTCTCGTTGCCCTGCTAATAGGACGTCCATAACTATAGTTATCAAAATGAATCGAGTCTTAAGAGCTATAAAGTTAAAAAAATTTATAGGATCAGACTTAGAATAATATCTCATTTCGAAAAATAAAAAACTTGAAAGACTATTAAGGCTTAGAAATTCAAAATTTTAAATAAAAATAAAAATAATTGAGAAAATGATCAAGCATTTTATTTTTTAAAAATTTAGTGTTTCTTATATTAATTTCTTATTGTTGAAAATGTTTTATATATTATTTTACTATAAAAAGAAATAAAAAATTTAAAGAATATTATGATCAATCTTTACGATAATTTTTAAAGTTAAACTCAATCTTTAAAGTCAACTCTAAGCATTCAAAGGACCAAATCGGATTAAAAAAATGATATCTTATTTTAAAGAAGGATTTTTTAATTTCTCTATTTAATCCTTAAGTTAAATAAATTAGGGCCAAATCATGTAATTGACAACTCTCCAGATTTACGCGTTATACCAAAAAATAATATATCTTTCAACTGCCCAATGAAAGAAATACATATCTCCTTCACACGTATTATCTTATTATTAATCAAATATAAAATAATGAATAATGTTTATCATAAACCATTGTATACGAGAGAATGGATTAAAATAATACCCATTTAACAATGTAAAAATATTAGACGCAGAAAGGGGGTGAACAATTTTGGTTAGGACATAAATTAATGATAGTCACACTAGTGATTTAGGTAAAGGCTCTAGTAGTCTCTTTGGCCTAATTTATTTTGGAAAAGTTGTTTATTTTATGTTCATTATGTTTGGTCAAGATTTAAACTACTTCTAAATATCAGTAGAAATATTTTTTTTTCAAACATAGTGAAGTAATAATTTGAAATTTCTCCATTGAAGGAGAAGTAAAAGTAGAAAATTAATTTTATTATGAACAAAAATACTCTCTTTTAAAATAAAATAAAAACTACAAATCTATCAAACATTATCATTTTAAAACTTTTCTCATTTTCTTTCTCTCTCCCTATCTTTCTTTCTCCTCTCATAATTACTATTATCATTTGTGTCATTGTCGAATATAATTTTGCCAAGTTTATTTCTTAAACTGATTTTTTTTCTTTTTAATAAAAGAAAGAGAAACACTATATGTATGAGAAAAAGAATAAAGATCTATTTCTTATTTTTTAAATTATAACAATACTCTTTTTGGTTTAAAAAGTATTTTGGATAAAAAAAGTAATATATTACAAAAACAAAATGGACAAAATTAATATTATTTACAAAATAATTTCCAAGTATGTTATTTTTAGTAATTTGATAGTAAAAAACTTTTTTTAAAATTGAATAAACACTAATAACATTTATAAGATGATCTCATGAAACATTTTTTGTTTCAATACTTTTTTGAAATTCTATTGAAAAAAATAATTTTTAAAAAAATAAAAGTTAAAAACACATATCTTAAAAGGGTGTTTGATAAAAAAAATTTTTTTTTTAAAAACAAATATAATTGATAAAAATTATAACTTTTAACAATATATAAAATATATTTGATTAACCTTTAAAATTATTAAATATTTAAATAAAGTTTTTAAATTTTTATTATTATTTTATTTGATTATACTAAATTTTTTGAGAATTTTTATGTATTTTTAAAAATATTCTTTATTTTTATTTTAGAAAAAATAAAATTAAAAAAAATATAAAAAAAAAGTAAAATTATTATTATTATTATTATTATTATATCGTTAATAAAAAATATAATTATTTTTTAATATTATAAAAAAAATTTATATACTTAAAAAATTAAAATTTTTATTTGTGAAAAATTTATTAAAAAATTATTAATTTCTCATAAATAAATTTTTTTAAAATTTATATCAAATATAATAATTTTAATTTTTCAAATTAAAATTTAAAAAAAAATCCGTATACTAAATATTTACCTTCAAATTTGATAAAAAAATATTACTATAGCTTAATTTCACTTTAAAAGCACTCAAAGTAGATTAAGTTTGAATAATTAAAATATTGACATTGACAATAGTTACACATTTTTATTCAACAAGCTATGTCAAGGTTTTAAGTGAATTAGTTATGAATCAAAACAGAAATAAAATGGGTTTAGCTCTCTTTCCTTTATGCCCAAGTAAAACAGCTTTATGCTTCACAGATAGCGTGCGACCATTCACAAATACAAATCCGCTGCGGAAACATAAGTGAGAATGTTTATTGCAAATAACGGAAACCAAAAGGTAATTAGTTTAATGAACAAGTGATCTGTAATACTGAATCATTCCCTTAACACATACATTGAAATCAAATTTCATTCCCATCCATTGACTATGTGATATGTCACTAGGAACTGGAGCTTGATATGATTAAATACAAATAGACTTAAAAGGAGAAGATGGAGGATGGCAGAAGCCACAGATTTTCTTTCTTCACATCAAAACACACTACAAGAAGAATCCAACTCTAACACCGTCTCGACTATTTCTTCCCTGAAGAATCACAGGAAACAGAAACATAACGGTATAGATATCTTAGACCTACAAAAATCATGTTTCCCATGATTCCTCACTGGTATTCTTTGTGAAGTGCGACTATCACAAGCTTCGCACCCACACCCTCCAATTTTATGTTTTTTTTTATCCTTTGATGCAACCATCCGTGTCTGTCCTCGTCATTCAGGGGTATTTCCAGCTAATCATCTTTGACGCCGAACAGGTGATCTGGATCTTGACCGCCTCCGTCTGCATAAAAAGCAAAAGCAGTAGATAAACAAGGCAGCACAGGAAGGTAACCATTAAGAAGCCTGACAAATTCACCTGAGTTGCTTATTCTTATATGATGATGGGAGTTTTTGTCTCAAAAACATAAATCTTAATCTTGAAAAACTTTATGGCAACAAACCTGGAAGTATCAAGAGAAGGGTAGGGAGAATGCCTGCGCTGAGAATGCTTGCTATGAGGAGACCGCGAAACTTGTCTAAAAATGAAACCACCGTACTGACTTGGTGAGTTAAAGGTATACAAAGTTTAGGACAAAAACTCAACCTTGTAGAGTCAAAACTCCATAGGAAGCATCCTGTTACTGTAAATCTTTTTCTGCTTTTGATTAATAGAATAGAAGATGCAATCAAAATTTACCAGCTATTAAAACCATAAAATCTAAAGATTAACTAATGATATCCTTCCCTGTCCCAATTAGATACTACTAGTTCAGGGGACAGCAATTAAGTACCACACATTTGGGCATAAAACATAAGTTCTTCCTACAAATCACTGGTGAATTGAAGAAATATTTTAATTGTCTTATCAAATATTATAAACAGACAAGTTGGGGAAAGAACACCCAAACAGTAGACATGTAGAGATGCATGGAAATGGAAAAATGTTACTATATCTTGAACAGTAAAAGGAAGCATTCCACTTCGCAGACAATGCAGAAAGATAACTTCCAAGAGATTGAACATCTGATATCAGCTTTAGAATTCTGAAATTGCTAAAATCTCTGGCTCAATGTGTTTACAGAAACCAGGTATAAAATAGGTCAACAATGATTTAGTACACAACAAATTATAATATCCATAACTCTCGGTTCAATTTTAATGTCTCTGCAACTTTGTTACAAAAGTTGCACTCAGATGCAACAGTAATCTCATAGATCATGGAAGGCAGGCCAGGCAGAGGCACACTGATGAGTGATGATACATGGATGTTACCTACAGAAAAATATATACATGTAGATATCTATACATAAAATTGGCATGAATCCACTGCTTAAATAAATATTTCTGATGACCCAAAGAAAGAAAAATAATTGAATGTCAGGCTAAACTAGGGGTCATGGGTGGAAGTCAGAAAATAATGCCAAATTAAATATATAACTTTCTGGTCTTTGACAAGTGAGCTAAGTTGCTTCAGTCATAAGAATTTAGGAAAGTGATTAACTGTGACGTCATAAGACAACTGACCAAATGCTAAAACCAGGAAAGGAAAATGCAGAAAAGTGGATAGCGTCATAGCAGCCCAGACACAAAAACAAGATAGTGAAAGGATAGGCTACATGACTAATAGACCATATATCCTAATTCTGTCCATGGTCCCAAATAAAGACTCAATTTAGCAGTTCACAGAAATAACAAGTTATTTACTAAAATAACCAAGATCCTATAAATAATTTTTTTTTTAAAATGGATAAAATATAGAAGTATATATAAGAAAACGTGAACTGAATGAAAACTGATATCTGAGCAGGAAGAAATTGCTTCAAGCACAAACAGCTCATCTCAATATCTGCAAGATGCTCAGAGACACCTAAAAAATGATATTGCAAACCTGAATAAAATAATGGATCTCTTAATAAACAATACCTTCTTCTAGACCTGACTGGAGATGGTGATAAATCACGTTTTCTTGAATGCAGCTTCCTGCAGCACAAAAAATAAAATGATGCACTATATATAACGACCAGATTAACAAGAAGGTTAAATGAATTCTGTCCTAAACCTTTTTGAGCCATCTGAGACTTCACCACTTGAATCACTGGCATGATTAACTGCTTGGTCCCTGCTGCTTCTACCTCTACTGCTTACTGAAGATGAACGTTTTCTTTTATGCCTGTCAGACTTACTTGTGTCTTTGTGCCTTGATTTATGTTCCCCCTTATCCCTTGCATGCTCCTTTTTCCAGCTAGTGTCTTCCATGGCATTACCTCTATGGGCTTTTTCTGCTTCCTTACTGTCACCCTTGACATTAACATGTGAGGACCTTTTCCTTGACTCAGATTCCTTTGCCTTTTCCGCATGCCTTATGTTGTGCTCTTTCACCCTTTCTCTTGCCTCATTGCTGTCCTCTGCTTGTTCCTTTTTCTGATGTCTTTCATCCTTTCTTCTATGATTCTCATTACCTTTCTCATCTGCCTTAGTCTTGCTACTTTGTACATCCTTAGCAAAGTCCTCCAAAGAATTCCTATCACGTCGATCAGTTTTTTCTGATCTTATTCTGCTTTCTCTAACTTGAATCTCATCTGTTGTTTTCTCAACACCAGCTGTCTTTCCAAACACTTCAGATTTTGTTATCCCTGAAGTATTTTTAGAACTAGAACCATTAGATCTATCATGCCTTCTTTCAAAAGCATTAAGCTCATTGTCCCTATCTTCAGAAGCCACCTTGGAAGGATGTGCATGATCCAGTTCTTTGGTCACATTATCATCATGCAACTGGTCAACAGCAGTGCCATTGCTATTTTTCGATAGCGATGAGTGGGTTTTGCCCAAATTATTCACTGAATTTGTTTGACTTCTACCATTCTCTCCAAGTCTTAATTGTGAACTGCTATTTTTAGATACATCATGCATATCTTCCAATGACTTCTTAATGCCTAACTGATGAGCAGCATCCTTTAAAGGAGTTGGCAAACTGGAACTCTCCATCTCATCATCTCTATCATCGGCATCAGAAGCATAATTTCCAAGACCTAAAACATCTCCAGGAGAGCTGGAATTAGACTTTTCGCTGACACCATCATGTTCTGGTTCCTTGACTTTGACTGGAACTAGAACCTTTGCAGATGCCTTTGGAAATGGAGCTGAGGGTGGAGATGCTGATGTCTTATGGTTTGAAGTAAAAGCATTCTGAACCACTGGAAATAAACAAATTGACAGAACTTCCAATGTTCAAGAATCCGAAAAGCTAAGCACACAATTATCCATTTAGACTAAATTTAAAAGGAAAAACTAGAAAGCATCACAACACTACCTTCAGCAGCCAGATCATCTTCACTAAGAACTTTATTTGCAATTTCGTCAAACAGCTCATCAGTGACCTGCTAAGATGCTGTAGTGAGAACCACAGTACACGACTTTTTTTTTGTGGTAGACAGATGTGAAATAAAATAACCATCATATTTGGAACAAAGTTAACCTTCAAAAGAACTTCAGTTAGCACACGTTTTATTTCTTGATTAATTGCTGCAGTTCTAGCTTCTTCAACATCATCCTACATCACAAATATGTCAGATCAAATTCCAAATTCTAAAGTGGATATAGAACATTCAAATAGCTCAAACAAAGACAGAAGACAATAATACTAATATAAAAAATGAAACTTTAACATTAAGTAAAGAATAAAACCTCTTCATCTTCCACCTCCTCAGCTGATCTAGAAGAATCAATGCTTTTGCTATCTGGTTCGTCACCCTTCACATATGACTTATCAACACCATCATCTGTTATTTCCTCCTTAGGATGCTCAACAGAAGGAGCAGCAATGACAGCTTTCTTTATTTCTTCTCTAAGCCAATTAGGGACTGAAGCCTGAAAAATAATTGCAAAATGAGATTTAATGGTATATATCCATCCCAGCACAAGCCTTAACAGTATAGTTACCTTCTTAGGACGTTCAGGAACACCAGAAACTCCATAAGCATCAGCAGAGAAAGCTGTAGCAGGATGAATTGTAGTTCCCGTGCTAAGGGAAAAAGAAGCACCGCCTGGTGGAATTGTAGGAGGGAGGCCAGGTCCAGGAAACCTTCCAAATGGCGGTGCCACATGCCCAAGAATAGGAGGTGTGGTAATAGAAGGGTCATGCTGCGAGATGAACTAAATCTCAGAACATTCACATAAAAACCATGAAATTGCCGGGGGGGGGGGGGGGGGAGACAATAAAATCAAGACCTGTGGCCCTGAGGCAAGAACTGGAGGTATGGGTGGATAAGCAACACCAGATGCCACTGAGGGCACCCAATTATTTAACGAAGGCACTCCACTCACAGAATCAATGCCTCTGACAGAAGTAGCAGACTCATGATGACCATAATTTGCTTGCATTTGCAGGTCACCATCAGGATTAAACCTTGGTGCAAAATCTAGAGGCTGATCAGCAAGACTGATAGCTGGCTCCATTGAATGGCTGACAGATGCAAAGGGTGCTTGCATTGATGGTTGCACATACTGCTGTTCCTGAGATGAGGAACTTGAAAAATGCAACAATGTGTATGATTGATGATTCTGATCAGCAGCGTCTTTACCTGTAATTTAAGTCAATAGTCAGATTAAAAGTAGGAAAATAAACGAGGGAAGAAAGGAAGGCATGAAGTTCAAATTAGTCCCCAGAGGCCTAGAATCCTGCTCCTCAAGGTCATGCATTTGTATTCTCATGCCTTTTTTTATCTGATAACCCAGTATCAAATTTTATGTGATAATAAAAAAAATGCTATAAGAAAGATCCAAATCCAAATTCACTACATAAGTCCATCTAACAGTAGTTTCTCTCTTTACATAATCAACATTTAAGTACTATAACGACACCTAAACCAAAAAGAACAAAAAATGCATTAGTTGATTATAAATAACTGAATCAATAATAAGGCATTCACAAAACACAGACTAGACATTATAGTGTCAGAAAAGAGCTTTTAAGTTTGTTTTCCTTATAATATGTATAACAGCTTCTTTCACTAATTTCAAAAATTCCTGCAGAAAGTTTCCGAGATGGTTCTTAAAGGTATCTGCTATTCAAACAACCAGCCTGCTCATTTTATTTATCTTAATTGAAAGCTCAAAATTTCCATGCAGGTTAACAAAGTTTCTCTCTGTGAACCTACCCTGAACTATTCCTTCTCCTTTCAACAGTATAACCCACGCTCACATATTAAGAGGGAGAAAGGTTAACCACTATAAAAGATCAAGGGTAATGCAGTTCACTAGCCATGTGGTGCATATCAAATGTGTCCATGTGAGGTAATTACTGTATCTGAGGCACTGAGGTGCTATAAAAGAAACAGTTCCTACAACTCCTATATTATCCTATATTAGGAGCAATAATGTCCAGGATACAGAAAGATGACTGGCAAAATTATGATAAACAATTTGAAAATGTTGCATTACAACAGGCCCTCTTCATAAATACTAGAGGGAAAATTTAGAATATTAATTTATAAGCCATTTACACAGAATTCTTGAGCAAAGCTGCACTAGCAAATTCAATATACTAAGTAAATAATTACCTGTAACAAAACTATAACTAGAAGGTACCTCCTGCTGATGAACTGATGGGTTTGTAGGTAAGTTTCCTTGGTGTTGAAATGCAACAGTTGGATCTCCAGAGGTAGTTCCATCTCTAGCACTGTAAGATAAATGCCCATCTGATGTGTAGGATGTCTCTGAACTGACGGATACAGCTTCCTGCTGATGTCCTGGAAGCCGCTGGATAGATGCATCTGGAACAGAAAATTGTGGATAGCTCGATGATGGATGAGACTGATTTTGAATATCTGGATAACGTGGGTCAACAGATTGTTGATACTGATCATGATAATGGCTTTGCTCCTGCAATCTGCCAGCAGGTGAAAACTGTGATTGTGGATGCTGGCTTTCCAGTGCAGTCTTGGCATCTGCCCATGCTCTGGCCCTAGCAGCCCAATCTTCTTCATTTTTATGGGCTACATTCAGAAAGAAGATAGAAGTTGGAAATTTTTTTTAGCAAGTTTCATGCATAGGCACATATATGAGGAATTACAGAACCAATACATTACATTGTTATCATTCCAATGGTTGCATGCCAACCCACCTATTATTATGAACTATTACAAACTACAGTTGAAGTGGCATATAAGTTTAACGATGACCCCTTCCATACACACACAAGTAATCTATCTAGGCCATTGTTCAGTGTCACTTCATAAATATAATCAAATGAAACACACAAGACAATCAGATATAAAATGACAAAAAACTGAACGGGAAGGTAAAAGACGAGTAGTGAGGAATAAAAACAAACAATGATTCTCATATAAGCATATAACAACTAACCTGGATAATCCCAGCTTTGGTTGGGAGGCCAGTTTAGAGTGCTCCATTCCTAGAATAGTTTATGCAATTTGAAAGATTAATAAGTAAACAAAGTGTAATCCAAATAAGTTTATATTCATAGTGCATATACATCACCCAATTCAACTCTACACTAAGACATTGACTAATCAATCCAGGAAGAAACCCTAGATAACCGACGACGCAAGAGATAAAAGCATCACAGTCAAGAAGGACATGAAAGACTGCTCATATGCACCAGACTTACCTGAGGATAAGGTTGCGGAATGTGGGAGTGAGGAGGGAACTGAGGAGGGACATGGGAACGAGGAGGGGGCGGAGGTGGAGGGAACTGGTTGTGATGGTAAGAGTGGGGAGGGGGATAAGGATTAGAGTGCGGAAGATAAGACGCGGTTGGAGGAAAATGGTCGGAATGAGTAGGAGGAGGTGGTGGCGGTGGAGCCCACTGTGGCGGAGGTGAGGGAGTCTGTGATGGGTGGTACTGGAATTGGCTGGAGAACCACGGCCCATGGGGAGGGACCGGATGCCTTGGAGGTGGCATCTGATGTTGTTGATGAAACTGATTGTGGTGGGGATCCACCGCGGAGGGCGGAGGTGGCGGTGGCCTCATGTAGCCGTGCGGCTGTTGGAAGGAGTCCATAGGGGTCTTCTCTAATAGCTCTGCAGCTGGTGGAATTCCACCTTAGAGATTTTTGTGGTTCTTGATTTGGATCTCAAGAAAGAGTTCACACGGCACGGGAGCTGCAGCGACCGAAGGAACGTCCGTTGGAAAAGGGATTTTTGGACGACGAGGGTTCAAGTAGTCACGTTGAGGCCTAGCGTTTAGAATCAAAAGGCTTTTCTCCTCGTCTCCTCTCTCCTTTAATTTGTTTCCAAGAAAAAATTAAAATGAATTTCAGGGAATTAAATAGTTAATTCACAATGCATAGTTTTTCTTCTTTTTTTCTCAGTATAATAGTGTTCACTACAATTTGTGCACATTTCAATTAGTTTATTTTCCAACTATGTATACTGAGAAAATAAACTATTATAATGAAATTATTTTTTAGACAACTATATCTATCTTTTCTTTGTTTTCATATAATTTTTTGTTATATGAAAACAAAGAAAAGATAGATATAGTTGTCTAAAAAATCATTTTTAAAATTAAGAAAACAGAAAATGATTTTACCATATTTTCAAAAATACTTATTTGAAAAACAGGTGTTTTCAATATGACAATGTTATAAATTTATTAATAATATTTTGGTAAATATAATATTAATTCATATAAAATAAAATAAAATAAAATAAAACTCCAGACTTATAAGTGACATATTGAATTGACGAGAGTAACAAACAAATACACACACTTAAGTGAGATATTAATGGGACCTTGAAGACACTTTTATGATTTTTTTGGGACTGTGCAAAACTGTGCACTATCAACTACATGAGTAGTCGGATTTGAATTTTAAAGAATATTGATAACTACTTATGTGCAATATTATTTAAAGTAAATATTTATATTGTTACTTGGTGTATTATCGGTTTAAGAAAAGGGGGTAGAAGTGAATAAAAAGATCAAACATGTTCATGTGATTAGCTTAAAAATCTAAATGTTTATGTTTTGAAATTTAAGATTTAAAACTCAGATTTGAAAATCTAAAGTTTTGTGTTTTAATAATTTTTTTGTATTAAATTTATTACAAAAGCAGATATAAAAATTTTGTATCATATTTTAAAATTTTTAAAAACAAATATTCTAAACAAGTTTTTATGTTTTTATTTTTCAAAAACTATTTTATATAACTATTTTTCAAAATCAATAAAATAAAATCAGATTCAAACAAGCACAGTTATTCTCAAAACTGGTCTTTCACTCTATAAATTGACAGGTATTTGCTTAATAATCATGATTAAGTTTCTTTTACTGCATATTTTGGTTGATGCATTTTTTTAAGTCAGAGTGATTTGCTTTTAGGTGGATTCTAATCCATTAGGGAGAACAAAGAGGTAGGTGGGAGAAGAGGACAGATGGAATCACATACTGAGATCTTTAGCCAGTATATGGTCCGACCAATTAACTCACATCTGAAGTTATTACAGTTCATAAAAAGTCTTCTAATTGGAAGGTTGTGCAATGTGCAAAGAGGAACATCACGTTCACTTCCCTGATAATATCGGCAGCATTCATTATTTACATTGTCTATAAATCAATTTTTTAATCAGAACTCATACACAAACCTTATTATAGCTATAGTACTTAATCATAGCTGAAAGGTAGAGTGCAAGTAACATTAATCAGAGCATCTTGCCTATCAATCAAGCTTGATTCTCATAGTCACCCTCTTCATGCGTTTGCATATGCCAAGAAACTTGCCACTGCCAAATACTTCTTCTGAAGCTGCCTCGCTTTTGATCTAAAAGGGCAGCAACAATATGGATTTCTGTCTTTGATAGAAATACTCTGTATCTCTTGTTTAATACTATGAATACATGGGTCAGCAGTCGAAAAAAATTGCTTGGCCCACTGGACTGCGCTTGATGGGAAAGAAGCAAGAGGAAGAGCAGAAGAAAAATCTTCTTTGGTAACCCAAAATCATTCCACAGCATCAGCCTGTTTACTAGTCAATCGTGCATATAAACCATCTTGTAAGAGAAGTTCCCTGTGACTTCCATTCTGCGTGGACACAAGTTATTGACGGTGATCAGGGTAGAGAATACTTAATCTACTGGTAAAAATTACTGGCGTCATGGTCTGATGCAGTAAGAGTTCGAGGAGTTAAATTCAATAAATTTTGAAATACAGAGAACAGTATGACTTTCTAACTTATGCATGACCTTTGAATTGTTATACAAAAACAAAGGACTTAGCTGATGAAAATATCAAGTATAATAAGCTTAAAAAAAAAAAAAAGGGATAACGATGGTATATTAAAGGCATTTATAGATTGACAATTTACCAACCTCAACAATCCTACCACCATCCATTACCACAATCCTGTCAGTTGCTTTTATGGTAGAAAGCCTGTAAAACAGATCTAAACTTCAAACTCAGAATCAAGATAGCAATTAATGGATGATTACAACAAGAGAAGGCCCACCTGTGTGCAATGACTATGACACTTCTCCTGGTCATGGAGTCACTTCTGACAGAACGAAGAACACCCTACATATAATGAAAACTGAAGCATCAATTATCTCTCTCTCTCTCTCTCTCTCTTAAATTTAGTGTGTCTAAACTGTCAACTGGCTTGGAGTAGTTTCTAGAAGCAGACCTTGACATTATGTTCACTCTCAGCATCCAGTGCACTGGTGGCTTCATCAAGGATCAAAATTTTTGGATCCCTAAGAATGGCCCTAGCAATAGCAATTCGCTGCTTTTGTCCCCCACTTAACAAATCATCATCGACTAGTGTTTCATAACCATTAGGAAGTGCTGAGATGAAGTCATGGGCATAGGCCTGCTTTGCAGCCCATTCAACATCCTCTTGCTTTATATCTCGAGTGCATCCGTATTTGATATTTGAACTAATATCCATTCTGAATAGTTTAGGTTCCTGTACAAACAAACTTTTAGGGTCAGAAGAAAACTACCATAAATTCACTGAAATTCTACTATGTTGGCAAGTTAATAACCTGTCCCACAAATCCAATTCTTTCTCTCCACCACATGATGTCCAACTCTTTAAGAGGGATGCCATCAATCAAAATCTGCAATCAAATTGCATGTTAAAAAAATGTGCAAGTAAAAGGAATCTACTCTAATTACACAACTATACAGCATGACAGTCTTTTTTTTTTTTTTGGGCCATCCATAAGCATAACAGTTGAATTGACAGGAACAGTGACTAGAGCTCAAAATCCAGGTATTAAGAGATTAATTTTTATAATATAATCAACTGAAGACTTTTTTCTTTACTTGTGAATGTAATACGATAAAAAAATAAAGCTTAATTACTTACCATTACCAACAAGGCAATTTAGATTCTAAAGTCTGAGCAGTTATTCAAAAACCTCGAAGAAGTATTTATCACCTTGTTCTTAAAAAGTAGGACGTGCTGTTTGACTGAGAGATCAATAAAATCTACCTGCGCTCTCTCAATGGAACTTCTTCTTACTCAATTTTAGTAGTTTAATCCTATTATGTCATGTAAGGAGCAGGTAGTCATTTTACCATGATACAAGACAATACCTTTTAGCCACCTACTGTTTAATTACTCGTATAGATTTTGCAAAAGCAACTTAGTCCCCCTCACCCCAACTACACCCCAACAGAAGTAATTGATTATTATTTTCTCTATTGGCCAATTCTTTCTAATTCAATGTACATCTTATAAGCACCAAACTATCCAATTCCAATATTTATTTTACAATACACAGCTAAAAAAATTATACCTGACCATTTGTTGGCTCATATAGACGGAGCAAAAGGTTCACCAGTGTACTTTTTCCACTACCACTAAGACCAACCTATGTAAAATCACACGAAACGACAAGTTAATAGTTTAGCCATCATGCAGGCAAGGAACAAACTGAAGAAACAAGAAGCAGTTTCTTACGATTGCAACCACCTCACTAGGTTGCACAACAAAGCTGACATGCTGCACTACAGATACCTGTCACAATGACTGCTCATTAGTTGAGCATGTATTAGTGACAAAATAAATCTTAACACTATGTAGATGCACAAAGAAATTAAATTTTGGCTGATTAAAGACCATGCAAAGGAAAAATGATTAAGCCAAGATGTTTATATCCACCATGGAAAAGCATGCCACTCACATCAGAAATTGCATTTTTATCCAAGATATGTGTAAGAAAGTGCATATAGAGATGAAGAGTTAGATATAATATACTGTCAAGAACCAACCCCCCCCCCCCAACAGGAAAGAAACTCATTTTCTGTTACAAATGCATGTTTTAAGCTGTGAGGCCAATGAAATAATATACAACTTCACGATTATCCATTGCACAAATTATACTTCTCTACACTAACTTTCTATTTTGTTTGGAGGGTGGGTTTAAAATGTCAGTATACAAATTTTTATTTCTATTATAGTACTGTTCACACCTCACTAATGTAATTGCAGTCCAAAAAGCGCAAAAAATATATTTTAAGGAGCCAAATGAAGATTGATCAGAAAAAGGAGATCTACCGTTGGCCTTGTAGGATAGAGAAAAGATACATTTACAAATTCAATATGCCCCATTAACCTCTGCAACTTTACTCCTGTAACAGAATCAAATCCGAATTTCAATATATTATAAGTTTTAAATAATTATGAAAAGGTCTGCAGAAATGTATAATTTCTACCATGAGTTTTTCCTTCTCCTATTTATTATATATGCAGTGAGAGGTAATCCTTTAACGATGGTAGCTTAGCAAATCAAAGGAAACATACAAAAGACTAACTCAACATATATGTTGTTTAAACATGTGAAATAGTTAACACAGGTCATAAAAGCACTTGCCTTTTGCATTGAGTTGCCTACTAGGTGATAAATCCATCAAATGGAATACTTTTTCACTAGCCCCAACTGATTGCATCAAAGAAGATATACTGTCTCCCACCCACCACGTTGAAAAAATAAGCCATTCACTGTATAGTATAAACTTAGTAAGTTTCTCTGCTGTAATATGACCTGCTAGAATAGACATTCCTCCAAACAGCACGGCGATAACCTAAACGATGAAATGTTCCAATAAAAGCAACAGTCAAGTACAGAGGTTTAACTAGTCTTTGATCACAAATTGTCAATTATTGATCCTAGCAAACTTTCTTGCAACGGTGAAATTACATGTTTAAAAGAAACAAAGCAACACACACACACACACACATATATTCTCCTCACTTTGGGGTGGAGGTTTGCATGCTCCACATGTGATGTTGGACCAAAAATACCTCTTTCCTTTTTTCTAAAAAATAAAATAAATGCAAGGGCATTTAGGCCATTTTCTCTAAACACCATAATTGCAAGGCCACTTAATTTAGCATTCTATAAATTCATGCTTTGGAAAATGACCAAAATGCCCTTGCATTCATTTATTTTTTTAAAAAGAGATGGTTTCATGGTCCATTAAAAATGTGGAGGATGTTAACCTCCACACAAAAGTGAGGAGGTATGTAATGGATCATAAAAACAACTTTCTCTTCTAAAAAAAAAACAATAAATGCATGGGTATTTATGTCATTTTAATCAAAACATGAATTTCTACAAACGAGAATTACATGGCATTGGATTAATAGTGTTTTGAGAAAATGACCTAAATATTCCTGCATTTACTGTGTTTTGTAAAGAGACAGATTAATTTTCGGTTCATTATATAAACGGAGGATGCTAACTTCCACAACATTCCCATATATATATATATATAGATAGATAGATAGATAGACATATAATTATCATTGCTTTAGGAACCCTTGGCTATGCCTGAGTTGAATGATAAAGAGTGTTGAAGCTGAAATTCCAAAATCCATATGAAGCACTTTGTCGCAAGTTTATATCAGCTAAGTTTCCCAGCCAACATTTGTACCTATAGATAGCAATGGACATGAGGCATGTCAAAGTTCATGAACTATAGAAATGAATGTGTGCATTAATATTATACAATTCTAGTATGATCACCTTCCAAGTTCTTCTTTTTCTGTTCCATAAACACGGACAGTTCTAATAAGAGAGAATGTCTCTTGAGCTACCTATGATTCAATAGTGAAAAAATGGTTAAAGGTCATTAGGGAAACATAAAACAAATTATAGTTCAAGGCATCTTATTCTACTTCATTTGCAGAAGCAGTGACTTCTTGGATCAACTTTGCAGCCTTTTTCTGGTACCTATGCAAAAACACAAAACCATATAACACCAGCACAACACAGGAGACAAGAAAAAGAAAAGGGCGGGGAAGTGAGCTAATAAGACAATGTCAAGATTCTAAATGAAAATTTGAAGAGACCTAGCAAATAATTTACCTTCCGTAAAGTAGCAAAACTGCTGATAATATGGAGCATATCACCAATGTACATAAACCAAGTGGCCAAGACAAAGCTAACAAATAGATTAATGCACCTGTTCCCTATAGAGATGAAAAAACAAATTGAAAGCCCAACGTGTGGGATAAATTTTAAAAGCATTTAGTCTTTCACAAGCAAAGCAACCTGAAGAGTATTGCGCAATATCAAGTTAAGATCATTTCCAATAACACGTGAAACTTGTTGACAATCTGCCCCAAGCCTACTTGTAAGATCACCAACTGTTTCAGTGTCAAAAAATGATATATCCTACAAAAAAGGAACATCCAAACGAGTGAAACTATACAGCAATGGGGAAAAAAAAAGAAACACATCAAGACTAAGCGATCAATTATTAAGGCCAGAAGAACCTGAAGGAGAAGGGAGGAGTATAATGTTTCTCTCATTCTCTTAACCTGCGCATATTGTTAAAGATAAAACCCCAGTCAGCAGTAAAGTCATACACCATGCATAACATGTATGCTATGCTAACCTAGTAGAACAAATGAAAGAAAACTCAAAATGAGTTCTTCTCTTAAATATAATGAAGAACTGATGACTAGATAGGGCATTGCTTAAGTACAGTAGTCTTCATTTGAAATATATTTCTTGTTTTATGGTCAAATCTCTCTTCTCTGTTTTTTTTTAACAAAAAAAAATTTCGCCCTCATTCTCTCTCTCTCTCTCTAAATAGTATGTTGACATGATCCACTGAGGTCCCCATTTATATACATCGCGCATCATGGGAAAGAAAAGGAAACCAGTATATAAAACATGACAGAGAAACTCACCAGAATCATGTTTGCAATTCCAAAGCAGCAGCCTCGTATCCCACTGAAGCACAAGAAAAGGCTTGTTATGAATCCTTATATCCAACATGCAACATAAGAAATTCCAAATGAAGAACTAAAAACAGTAACTAAAATATGCCATCAATTTCTCATGTGCTGCGATTTCAGCTGTCTTCAGAGTCTTAGAACATCCGCTTATTTAGCGGTTAATTTTCAGAGAGAACACATTATCTACAATATACGAGAAAAAGGTAGAGAGAATGATACTCTTTTGGTACAGTAGTGTAGAAAGAAAGCAATTCCATTCCGTTCTTTATTGAAGGATTTTAGTAAGAGCAGTGAGTGACGTTGAGAAAGAATTATATCACTTCCAGCAGGTACAAAGGAGATTTGACCATACAAAATTTTGACCTGCAAATTCCCGAAGTTATACAGAATAGAACCAAGAGACGCACATTCCGACGGAACACTGTAATTTCCGCACCCTGTGCGGAGAAGATAGATGCTGTCAAGAAATGTGGTATGGAAATCTCCGAAACCTGAAGCACATTCGGTGAAGTAAGGTCATGCAGAAGAAAAGACAGAGAGAAAAAAAAATTAAGCAATTTTGATATCGTCGTTAAAGTATATTGAATGAGAAATTAGCCAAGAAAAGAATAAAATTAGGCCGCACGAACCGCTGCAAGAATCAGAGCAGAGAATGCAGCTAAAATAACCCATCGGTCTTGAGCAACAAGTTGCCACATTTTGGCAAGTGCGCGCCACACGGTAACCGGTTTAGCTAAACCCTCAACCTCTACGTCTTCGGAAAAGTCCCACCAGCTTCCGCCCGGTAAAATCGAAGGAAGGAAACTGAACCATCTCCTAAGCCTCTCCAGAAAGTCAACATGATCTTCTTCCCTGCTATGGTCTTCACTTAAAGCTTCTGGATTGTCCTGAACAGAAACCCCAGTTATGGACGCTGATTTTAGAGGGCTCACCAGAATGAGTCTGGGATTAAAAGGAGAAGTGGAAAGAACAATTCGAATTTTAGTATTAGCGGCGAAATGGAAGCGTCTGTGAGAATGTCTGATAAAAGGTTTTCTTCGCTCATGACGAATGAAAGACAGTAACTGAGGTTGAATACCGCCAACAAGTAGAGCCATGGACGACGCAACGGAGAATTACAGAACATATGGAAGATATTGGTTTTGGATAAAGTTACGAGATCGCGCTATAATATTCAGGTTAGCTGTTGGCTGATTCTGCGCGGCTTGGTCCTTACTTAGCCATGCACGACCAACCAAGAAAAAACGACAGCGTTTCCATCCACTGTAGTTTGTTTCGTAGAGCCGTGTTTGGTTTGGCATACTCAAAGTTTCCTTTTTCGTGGGAGAAAAAACCTTTCCGCTGCAACAGTTGCCACACGGCTCCCTTCTCCACAAACTGCCACGTTGCCATTTTCAAAGACACCAACGTCCTCCTACAATGCAATGCGTTGTCGATTTGTTAGGGATAGATTCATGGGCATTTTGGTCCTTAGGTTCTGCACCCCCTAAATATCTTGGGCAGTCTTTTCAGCGGGAACCTGTCATCTCTCTCACTACTCCTTCTCCTCTGGTCTCTTCCTTACTCCTCTTTGATTCTATGGCTGTGAATCTGGGAAATTTGGCTCTGTTACTGGACGTAGCCTCGCCGCGGAGTGTAATACTGGAACGGAAGGCTCGAACGGTGGCGGTTGACGTTGTTTTGAACTTGCCCAAGAGAGATCCTCACGCCTACTATGCTTCTATGATGGCAAAGGGCTTCGACTCCGATGGGGAGCCTCGTAACCGAGTTGTGGCTCGTGGGAAGTCAAATTCAAAGGTAAACGGTGTTGATTTTGATGCAGAGTCCAGTGACGAAGAGAGCAACGATAATGGGTATGGAGACCGGGACGACGAATCTTATGATTGGGAGAAGGAAATGCGGAGGAGATTGAGGGAGCTTGAGGATAGCCGAGAACTGGAGAAGAAAGCTGAGGAATTGCAGAGTCGAGCGGACGATGCTGAAGGGGAAGGAAAGCAAGAGACTGAGGAAGAGAAGAGGATGAGGGTGAGAAAAGAGCTTGAAAAGGTTAGCTTTTATTTTACATTTCTGATGTTATGATTATTGGACTGAGGAAAAATTTTGGTAATCAGATTAAAAATAATATATCTTGGGAACCCAGAAAAAAATCATAGAACTATCTCTTATTTGTTACTTATGGGTTTGATGGCTCAGGTGGCTAAGGAGCAGGCAGAAAGGAGAGCCACGGCTCAGTTGATGTTTGATTTGGGTCAAAAAGCTTATGGGAAGGGTATGTATGGACGTGCCATAGAGTTTCTTGAAGGTGCACTCACAATTATTCCCAGACCTACATTATTTGGTGGTGAGGTTAGTTAATTGTACTTGTTAACATTCTCTATGCCCACTGGTTGTGTACTTCTTCAATTTTTTTCTTGTCTATATGTTTATCTAATACTACCAGACTAAGGAAACGAACTGATTTTTTTTTTTTGTTGAGTAAATTTCAGATACAGATATGGCTTGCTATGGCTTATGAAGCCAATAACCGCCACGGAGATTGCATTGCCCTCTACCAGCAATTAGAGAAGAAACACCCAAGTGTCAGCATCAGACGCCAAGCTGCAGAACTTCGCTACATTTTGCAAGCACCGAAGCTTAAGATATCTCAAGAGGAGATGGTGACTATACCCTTGATTGGTTCTAGTTATGACAGGTAATTTGATCCTCTCATCCCCCATATTATTATTCTTATTTATTGTTGCTTGTTGTTTTTGTTAAATGAACCCTTTTAGATCAATTATATTCCTTGATTTCCGATTGCACATGATAGATAAGGGGGAATTGCAGTTGTGGCAATAGTAACGTCCCATTCTTCCTCCTGTGGAGATTAGGATTTAGGAGCATAGGGAGGATTGGAACTGCTTCAACTTGCTGAATTTGTATGACATTTTTCGCATCATATGCTATTTCTACTTTTTCTTTCAATATAATTTCTGTACCTGAACATCGGAATCTAAGTACTTTTGTATATTATCAACAGAAGGAGCTGCCATTGGCATTGCTCTCTAGAAACTCTATTACTGGTTCATCTCCTTTATCTTTACTTTTTTGACTTTGAGAATACTAGAATTATCAAGTGAAATATCTGTTATTGCATGACATAATTGTAGCTATGCGGGAACGTGGAGTGATAAATACAAGGACAAGGATCAAAGAAGTGGGTCTGTCACCAATCAGCTTCCATCATCAAGAGACTTTCTTGGGGACTTTCTTGTATGGCGACCTCCCATTGGGTTGGAGAAAAACCGAGCTTTCTGGGTTGGTTTGACCGTATGGTTGGGATTAGTTGGAGCTGCTGTCCTTCTTCAAAGATGAAATATGGTTGGGATTAGTTGGAGCTGCTCTATTTCTTCAAAGATGAAATACAAGTACATACCCTGTTTGAACTCTCCAACTTGTGATGTATCCATTCAAATATATTTACAAGTTTTTTTTTTTCTTTTATAATGTTAAGCCCATGTTGTTGTAAAACTATTGTATGTATCGAGTATATAAATGTGATTTTATTAAAATTTCCGCGTCGTACGATTTACGTGTACTATTTCATGATGTTTTAACGCTTTATAATCGGTTGGAATTACTTGTATAGAAGTGGCATAGTGAAACTTATAATTCAGAGAATGAACTCTTTCTCCCCTTGAGCATCCTTGTTCAAGATAGAAAAATCCGATATGTAAAATATAGATTATAAAATGATGTATAAACATGTTAAGATAACATTCACTAAAACATATGTTTAAAATGTTTTTGTTTTTTTTTTCTGTAATTAGTGTGACTTTTTAGATTGAGTGTATTAAGAATTTTTTTTCGTTTTTTGAGAATATAAAATAAATTTAGGTCCCGTTTAATAAATAAAAATAAGAGCATACAAATAGAATGAACATTCTATTTCTTGATTTGGTTGATAGAAGTGGTAAAAATTATAAATTTTATAGAATGTTGATTGCTACTTATAAAGTAATTTGGATTATTTTCGAAAACACATAAAAAATAAAAATACTAAAATATTTTTTATTATTTTATTTATTTATAAAAATTTTTATAATTAAATATATATATATATATTTAAATTAAAATTTTTAATATTGTTTAACAAAATTTAATTTTAATTTTTATATTAATAATAATTTTTTTTTTTATTTAAAATATTTAAAATAATTTTTAAAATTAAAATAATTTTATTATAATAATTTTATTTTATAATAATATTTTTATTTTTTTAATAATTTTTATTTTATTCTATTTCATTGTGTTACTAAATATAATTTTAATTACGACATTTCATTCTATTTTATTTGAATCTATTTTATTTCATTCTATTCTCAATTTTTATTTTCATTCTTTCTATTAGCGCCAACCAAACAAGATCTTATAGTGCTTCATTTATTTTTTTACAGTTGTATCAGCACTTAGTATTGGGTCTATATTAATAACTTAAATCTACTTTGTCCATTTTGTAGAATTTCCACACATAAATTAATATAAAATTTATAAAGTAATATAATATTAAGAAAAAAAACAATAAATTTGACAAATACTACAAAATGTGATATAAAATTGAAATCTTCAACTCGATTGACCATTTTCAGTTAAATAAGTCTTTTAGATTATATTTACCTTTTTGAATTATAAGATTTTGCGTGCAAACTGATTTTTTAGATATTTTTATTTATTTATTTACTTTTTGACTTTTTGTCATGCTAGAATATGGTAAGCCCAACTCTATTGGGAGAAACTGGGAAGAGTCTCATCACAATAGGCATAATGTAATGGACTGGATCTATAGATACAAGACGCGGCCCAACAAGGTTCGGTTCATTTTTCCACTTTTACCCCCGCACCTAAAGAAATGGTTCCCAAACCTTGGTGGCAAAAACGTAAACCAAAGGCAAACATCCCCATTTCCATCTCATCATCTAATATATCCCGCAAACCCTACCCTCGCCCAATCGTTCGGCCGCCGAGACCTGAGAGCAGAGAAGCTTTTGCAGAGAGGGATTGATCGGAAATGACGACCCGCTTCAAGAAAAACAGAAAGAAGCGCGGCCACGTAAGCGCCGGTCATGGGCGTATCGGAAAGCACAGGAAGCATCCTGGTGGTCGTGGTAACGCCGGTGGTATGCACCACCATCGAATCCTCTTCGACAAGTATCACCCTGGTTATTTTGGTAAAGTGGGTATGCGCTATTTTCATAAGCTTCGGAATAAGTTCTATTGCCCCATTGTGAACATCGACAAGCTCTGGTCCTTGGTTCCTAACGAGGTCAAAGAGAAGGCCTCCATGGACAATGTTCCCATGATTGATGTTACCCAGTACGGATACTTCAAGGTTTTGGGTAAAGGAGTTTTGCCGGAGAGCCAGCCTGTTGTGGTGAAAGCCAAGCTCGTCTCTAAGAATGCTGAGAAGAAGATCAAGGAAGCCGGTGGGGCTGTGGTTCTTGCTGCTTAGGCTTGGTTACTTTATTAGGGTTTTGTTTCTGTGTTAGTAGTCCATTTTGACTTGTTTGAAACTTTGATCTATTCAAACTTAAAACTGAGGAGGATTAATTGTTTCGGTTAATTTTTTTTAACCTATATGCTTGTGCATTTCATTGAGTTTCCAATGGTAAATCACATTTTTAGTACCTAGTTGATTCATGAAATGGGTGATTTTTTGCGTTTGATTCATAAGTTAGTGTGCGTAGTCTCAATAAGTTGTATTGATCTCAGGTTATGCGGAATACTTTATCATTTTTTCATGCCTTACATTATTCTGAAGTTGTGAGCATATCATAATCTTCCTCAATATATGTTTTTTAAAGAAGATTTAGTCAATGGTTGGTTAATTGAGTAGAACAATTTATTAGCTAAAGGAAGTAGAATAATAACTATTGGAATCGTTTCGTTTCGGGGAGTATAATTTCAGGTACACAAACGGTTGACATATACCGGTTTGGTGTGTTCATTCTATATAATTTATGGAATTGAGGTTAACCTTTGCTCTAAACTGCTCTTCAGAATAGTTTGAATATTCCAATTGAGGGGAGCCCTTGTGCAGTGGTGGGAAATGTATGATGACAGTCTTTTCTTTGTCCTCCTCGCAAATTTTCCTCTAAATTTTATCTTTCATAACCTAGCTTATGAAAGGCTATACATACAAGCAGTTCTATGGTCAAAATTTACTCTACCACACTTCATTGTCATACCTAAACTTGTTGCCATTGTTGTCACTCTGCATGGCGGTGTGGCCTACAAAATCATTGCATATCTGTTTGATACTCGCCCATTTTCGGATTGCAAATCTACATCCATGTTTCACCACTGCTGAATTAGTATGCATTATGCTTTTTATGCTTCTGTCAGTGGCAGCTTTAATACTCAGAGATTGTTGCTGCAATAGAATTATACAGGCAGGTTAAGCATGCCACTCATTTTCTGAATGTAAACTCTATAACTTTCCTTTTGCCAGCATTATCATATTCTAGATTTTAGTTTTCTGCGGAATAAGACAATTTTGTTGGTCTTTAACTTGACAGTCAATATTCTGCTATCCCCATGCATGCATTGCTCTGATACGGGAGTATTTATCTGAGTTAGAGTGTTTATCGGTTTGACTTGGTCAGTTTTTTGCAAGCTGATAAACCTAATTGATTAGATCAGTTTAAGAGAGAACCAAAGAAAGTGTTTTGGTTTTTTGCTATAAAACCAAATCAAACTGGTTCAGTTTTGGCAGTTTGATTTGAATGGTCTGAGACTTAAAAAAATTAGAAACAAACTCAACAAAATCATCAATCATCCATCGAAGATACACGGAAGACTGACAAATCGAAATACAAAGATTGAATCATCATCAGTATTCACTATCTAGCTCACAACAAATCTAGTAAAAGAGTAGACAGAAAATCGAAATGGAAGGCGTAATAGGTGGATTAATATATCTAAAGAAATAGAAGAAACATACCCCAGAATTAGATTGCGGTGGTGACGAAGATCTTGGGGCTTAGCCGTTGATGAAGCTTCTCGACGATAGGGTTTTGGTTTTACCAAAATTTCAGTGGTACATGATGGTAGGGGTGGTTGGTGCCTTGGTGCTCGACGACGGGCACGATTGCTGATGGTGCTACTTTGCTCGCTTGATGGCTGACAGGCTGAGGGTTTCGGGGAAGTGGGAAAAAAATGCTGAAGGGTGTTCCGAATAAAAAAGAGTAAAGGGTAAAGGATGTTTGAAGTAATATAATATTATTTAAAACTCGGTTTGCTTCGGTTTAAACCGAACAAAATTTTTTTACATCAAAAACTGAATTAAACCGTTCAGTTTTCCTTAAAAAAACCGAGGTCGGTTTTAAACAGTTTGGTCATGGAAGATTGATCGTGTTTGATTTTGGACACCCAGCTTATTTGCAAGCTATTATCTCTGATCTAAATGAGTGGCCCTATCTTGTGTGAATGAACTGTGCCAGTCGTTGTGGCGGTAGTTTACAGTATTTTTTCATCGAGGCAATTGCAAGGGAAGCTTCCTTGTCTCTTCACTATCGTTTACTGTAGAACCTGTGTTATCTTACATTTCGGCAAGAGATATCTATGTTTCTACGAGATTAGTGATCATTTTATTAGATGTTTTGTTTAATTTCCTTGTACAAGTCTGCTGGCGCTGTCTGCTGATCGTTGATATCACATCACTATTTGTTGGGTGTATTATTTAGTAAAAATAAATACTGAATCGTAGTATTTACAGTATTTTTTAAAAATTATTCAAAAGTATTTTTTTTACTATTTTATTACTCACTTATAAGAACTTTTTTTTAATTAAAAAAAATGCATTCAAATCTCCCCAATCTTTCTCTATATTTAGAGAGCTTATTTCTCTCTTGCTTCTCTGTTTGCCTCTGCTTTGAGTAATTCCTCTCCGGAATCTTGCCTCTATTCATAGACAAAGATGCGCAGAAAATATTGACAAAATGGTGGGATTTTGTTGTACAATTTGGCCCCAAATCCTTGATAGAAAATTTGTTGGTTGGGTGTTATATATGACCTAAATGTTCAAAAAAATTGGTGGAGCGGAAGTTCTGTTTTTCATTTTTTTCGTTTAATTTGTGAGTGGTAGGCCACTGTCTAAGAGGGACCCACTATCAGTATTGGCCTGTTTATGCACGCATGAGGATTACTTAGAGCCCGTTTGGATTGGCGGTAGGAGCACTCAAAATCACGTTTGCAACGTGATTTTGAGCCCGTTTAGATTGGCGACAAGAGCACCCAAAATCACATTGAAACGTGATTTTGGATGCTTTACCGCCAATCCAAACAGGCCTTTTGGCAGAAGCAACATTTTGTTGCTTCTGTCAAAATCACGTTGAAACGTGATTTTGGATGCTCTACCACCAATCCAAACAGGCCTTTAGAGGAGGATACTTAAAAGATCTCTCACGTTATACGGTATTTTTTAAGAAGATGTTTGATATACATAAAAAATTTTATTTTTAAAATTTATGTTTTTTAAAAAATATAATTAATAAAAATAATAATTTTTAAAAATGTATAAAATATGTTTAATTAGACTTTAAGATTGATGAAAATCTTAAAGTAATATTTTACGAGAAATTTTTATTTTTTTGTTTGATTATATTTAAATTTTTTAAAAATTTTTAGTAATTTTTAAAAAATGTTCCTTACCTTTTTTTAAAAAATTATCTTATCTATTTTTTTAATAAAAATTAAAATATAAAAAAATAAATTAAATTAAAAAATAATTATAGTTGCCTTCTCAAAATAACAAAATTACTTCCTCAATAATAAAAGATGTGTAAAATTTTAAAAATAAATAATTTTACATATATAATTACGTGATAGTACTATATTATAAAATAAAAAATAATATCTGTATAGTATAATATTAATATTTCAAGTATAATAATTTATATACAAAATAGATAGTCGAGAAGATATAAAAATGGGTAGAGGTGAAAGGTAAAAATGAAGGGTAAAATTGTCTTTTTATTATTTAGCAGGATTCCCACCTCCATAAGAAACTTGGATTTCCACCCCCCTACATGAAAAAGTTTTGATGGGAATCTTTGTTAAAAATTATTTTCAAGAATCATAGATTCTTGAAAATTCTATTTTAAAATTTAATAACCAAACATGAGAATTTAATTTTTTCAAATTCAGTTTCTCAAGAATTCAAATAAATTTCTCCAACCAAACACCCCCTTAAAATTGAAGAACATGTCATAGAAAAGACCAAGTGGGCCATATCTAAATTTCAGAAGTAATTATGATTTCATTTTGAATTTTTGAATATTATTTAAAAAAAAATTATATTTTGATTCTCATAAGTATTGTAAAACTTGATAGGAAAGACTCCCAGTGGGCTGTATCTAAATTTCTTAAGAACCAATAATTATGATTTGGTTCCAAATTTCTGAAACTCCAACAAAACTACATAATAATTTGCGTAGAGATTGTGTTAATACGAATTACCCAAATTAGAAAAGAAATATAATTAAAAAACAAAAATGACAAAGTGCATTCTTCTTCAATTGAAAACAATAGGGTGCAAAAACTACAGCTGGAATTAGCTTCACTTTAATCTTTATCAATAAGAATCCGTATGCCCACCCCAGTTCTTAATCCTATCTTCCGCGAGGGAGGCCTGCGATTTACACACAAACTGGCCATCAATATTTGAATTAGACTCATAAGATCTCATATTTCATGTCTTTTCTTGATTTTGCATGCAATCTTTACTGTATACAAAATGTTAATTATTACCTCTTTATTCCAGTTGGTTTTGTAGACCATGAAGAAAAGAACGCAAGTTTGTACGATGATCCCTGATAGCATTCCAGACCATATCCCCTGAAAACTCATCCATAAACAATAAGCCTTCAATTATCACTTTATTTTTCCATTTCTTCATGTGTACCTTAAGAATGAGTGTTATTGCTAATTCATTATGGAAGCGAATGAGATAGTGAAGAGGAGGAGAATGGCTCACCTTGACACCTAAATTGAGCTTGTAACCCAAAATAAGGCCGAGAGGAACCCCGAATAGGTAGTAACAAGCAATGTTGACATAACCGACAAGAGCCTGCCACCCTGCTCCAATGGCTACCCCTGAAAGAACAGGCTGCACGTTGTTGATGACAATGGAGCATGCCAACATTGGCGTGAGTTCCATCACTAGTTCTTTCACTTGTAAGTTGTTTGAAAATAAGGGGGGGTACTGCTTATGGAAGATTATCAGAACGAGAGAGAGCAAGAGACCGATCAAAAACGAAGTGATCACTGCAACCACCAGTGAAAATTTTGCTGTTCTTGGGTGACCTGCCCCCAGTTCATTTGACACTCTCACACTGCACAACTTAAGACTCAAAGTTTAATTAAACCTAGCTACTTCTTTTCCATATGCATGACTCGGTAATTAAGTAAACTAATGCATATTAATCGTTTTCAAATGAGGCTGCGTTCTTGGGTGTCTGAAACAAACCTTATGGCTGCGTTCATTCCGATGGATACCATGACGGTCCACCCCAGTATGTTCATGCTGCAAATTCAATATCGGATCAAAAAATGAGGCATGCGATAATTGACCATACACCAAAAAAGAGCTAGCTATGTAGGAAGCAAAATCAAATCGCATATATATAGACTTTGGATGGAGTAATATTTAACGTTCGGTAAGGCTGCCCCTACGTACCTACCATTATTACTCTTACACCCTCACATTTTTCCATCGTCTCCTCAATCTCAGCGTACAGCTTTGATCAGGTGAACATGGCTGCATGGCACTTTCTTGCTTCTAATTTATCTCCTAGAACTTCTTCACCAGTGGGAGTTGTAATTTTAACTTTGAAATAGTAAGACGTCAAGATCATGTTCAGATCATTAAGAGGAGGTGATATAATAAGATGCCACCCAAACAATTGCCGAGTAAGTTTCTTTATCTTTACCTCGTGGCAAAGTTATATAGCCTTCCATTTTGAGAACGAGAAGGTTCTTGCTGAATCCATATACTATTATTATTTTTTTGTATCAGCAATTATTTTCAAAACTTGAGCTTATGTGCTGCACTGGTTATTCTTGCTATGAAACCCAGACCACTTTGGCCCATTTCGTAAGTGGGCTAGAATATGGGCTGGTAAGCGGCCCGTTCAGATGACCAAACGGATCTCCAGAAGGAGGTTTATTAGTTTAGGTGGAGCTTTTGACCCCAAAAGAAAAATATTTGAGTGGAACTGAATCCCAAAAGATATCTATCCACCGATAGAAGTGGGACGGGGATGAAGTATGAATTGGCGTTGTCGCCGGTTGTCGGATAGCTATGGATTGTCATGGCTTTGGCATTGATGAGAATAGGACCCAGAAAGTTCATATTATATACGTGGCAATCATTCAATCAATGCGCTAAACAAGTATAAACAGTGTCTCACCAGATTGACAATGCATCCACAGAAACTTCTGCATTCTTCAGATACCCAGCGAACAGAACCAACGCCATAAAATACCAAAATTCCAAACTGCATATCATTTCATAAAAATTCATTCTTTAAAGAGAACCAAAAATACTTAGTATCTTATCAACAATCTTCTCCATCCAATGAAAGAAAAATAAGTAAAGAATAAATTAAAAGCGGAGACGACGGACCAGAGCATGACAGCGGAGGCGAGGGAGAGTCGAACGAATCCCCCGAGATTCTGAAATGCTTTGAAGGAGAAGCCGCTCCAAGCTCTCCCACATGTCCCACTCAGAATATACACCAGCTGAAACAACACTATCAGCCACCACGACGCGTTCAGAATCACCGCACCACCCACCAGACCCCACCCCTCTTTCAGCATCAGCAACCAGCTCAACACCGTGTGCACCACCAACACTCCCGCCGCTATCCACGCCATCACCATTATCTTGCTCTGCGCCTGCAAGAATTTCTGAATCGGGAAGTTCATCGCGTACGCAAACAGCTGCGGAATCATCCACAGCGCAAACTCTCCCGCCGTTTCCGATATCGCCTTCGTTTGCCCTATCGCTTTCAGTATCTGCTTCGCGAAGATGTACAACAAGCTCAGAAGCAGAGCCGTGGAATTAAGGATCACCCACGAGCGTTGCATGTAAATCCCCAGCATATCAAGCTGCCCCGCTCCAAATGCTTGCCCACACAGCGTTTCCAGCGCGCTCCCCATCCCAAGCTGTATATATGAGTTTCAAAATCACTCGATCAATTTCATTAGCCATTCATGATTAATTTCAAGACTTAGAGTAGAATTAGAGCTTATTACGTACCATGAAGCCGAAGCTGAAGCCGGCGATGACGGAGTTTTCGACGGAGACGGCGGCGAGGTCGATGGTGCTAAGTTGGCCGGCGAAGACTTGAGTAATGGCGCCGAGGGAATACCAGGCAATGGAGGTGAAGACGGCAGGGCCGGCGAGGTACCAGAGCTTCTTGAACTCGGTGAAGAACTCTCTGGAGAAATCCCCGAGGCAGGTGATTGGAGGAATATCATCGGAATCAGCAGCGAAAATGGCAGTTTCTCGGCGGTGTTGATGAGGTTCGTCAATGGAAGTGAGAAGAGGGTCATTGTAGTTAGGATGCTCCATGGATAGATATCTCGACAGTCTCCGTCACCTCGTTGCCGTATGGTTCTCGTTGAATAGCACACTCAATTCCACTATTTAATTATATATATCCTTTTTGTGCACATAATTTAATTGCGGCGATTAATATATTTCGTTGAAGAATTAAAATGGTTATTTATTTATTATTTGTAATAATTACTTTGGAAAGTGTGTAATATAGATAGGGTGTTGTGCAACGGTCGTCCTTTTGAAGTAGACTCAGAACATGGCAGCGATATAATCCAAGGAATAATCTTCTTTAACAAATTGTATGGTCACTTGATTTTTTATATATTTAAAAATTAATATTAAAAAAAGCATGAATTTTAAACAAATTTTTTTATTGTTTAAATTATATGTAATATGTAAATTTTAATATTTAAAAAATTTTATACCAAACACGAGTTGACTTAATAATAAATAAAAAATTTGGGTGTCTAGCATTATTAAATTGCGCATTTTAGAATATTCAATCTAAAAAGTGTCAAATTGGTGCCATTTATATAAATGTATTTAACTATTTATTGCAGCCACCGCTATCTCTGATCATTTCTCAATAAAACTATTATTTTTTTGCAAGTTGAAACGTGATGCATGCTGCGTTTTATTTTTATAGCTAAACGACTCCCTCGTGAGACGATTACAATTAATTTTTTCCCTTTTTTGCAAATTTTTTAACACCAAAAATGTGAACGAATTTTCATCGACTGTATCAGAATCATCTATAAATTTTTGTCAGATCAACCAAGGCCACCATAATCTCTTTTGCTCACAGATGATTGTGCAATTCCAACTTTGGTTTGTGGTTATTTATTTTTGTAATAATCATAAAATTTAATAAAAATTTTAATTAAAAAAAATTTAAAATAAAATAGATAATTTTAAAAAAATATAGATAAGAACTGTAAAAAATATATATATTTATTATATAGATTAAAGAAGTACAAAAAAAATATGAAAATTTATATTTTTGTGCGTAATTTTTATTTTTAAATAATAGTATTTTACTATAAACAAATATATTTTATTTGTTAAAAAAGATTATGTTTGCTAAAAATAAGTAGACTTTTAAGTAAATAACTATTGTTTTGTTTAAAATAAGTATATTGGCCTCTAATAAATTTTTATTGTATTTTTTTTTTTAAAAATTCTTTTAATATGCAAAAAGATATTTATGTTGAGATTTATTTGTTACGATTTTTATCAAGAAAAATCATGATTTAAGAGTTTAACTAAAGGTTCATGAGAATGAAAATTTTTAAAAATTTTTGAGATATTTTAGGATGAAAAATAGAATTTATATGAATATATATAAAATAAAATTTTATTATTCAATTATTAAATAATAATTATTATTGTTAAAAATAAAAATGAGGAAGGGGAGACAACTGGAAGGGGAGAACTCCCGAAGAAAATTTTGAGATGGATGAATAGTGAGTGAATAATAATCTTTAATTTTTTCTTTAAATTTGGAGTGTCTATTGACTTCTGATATAAAAATTGAAGGTGTTACTGGATTCAAAACGAAGAGTACTATAGTTTTGACCAATTAATTTTTCAAATCAGCCGTTGAATCGTCGTAGATCTGAAGTAGAAAATTTCAGAAAAAAAAAAAAGTAAATTATGAAATTTTTACTTAAAGACCTCTAATTGAAATTCTGACACTGTAGATGGATTCAAAAGTTAGATAAACTTTAAGATATGTATATTTTTAGACATCTGACAACTTTTTGTTCGTCGTGAATAGTGATTTCCGACGGGTGAATAGTATTTTTCGTGCGGTGAATGGTGATCAAGTTCTCATAGACGTTTCCTTGATATTCGAACCCTTCAAACAAGTTTTTGAGGTCTAATTGATCAAATGCGGATTGAAAAAATATATTTTAGGGCTGTCTAACTTGAAACTCTTATCAAGTGAGTAGATAATACTTACTATAACATTATTTTTAACTATTCATTTGATATATCAACATAAAACATTACTATTAATGTGAAACTTACTTGTGAAAAAAAAACTCGTACCTTATTTGTCTTGTTTCCGTTATGGTTACAATTACCTGCTCACTGAGTTGTCAAACTCACTACATGATATTTTTACATTTTTTAGATAAAAATGTAGATTTTGGTAAGTCTCATTCAGATAGTTGGTCAGTTAGGCAACACATTTTATATGTGATCCTACTTTATTTTCAAGGTTCTCAGCTTTTGGCTTATGTTGTATTTTATACTTTAGAGTTGTTTCATATATCACAGACAAAATCTCAGTTTCCATTTATATAGTATCTATGTATATTTTGATATAATTAAAATTATACAATATAGTTAGAAAGTACTCAAACAAATGTGTTTATAAGTTTGGTTACAATCTATACTAATTGTGAAAAATTTATTTATATGTTTCATTTTAAAAGCTCACGGAATGAGACGATTTTCAAAATCTGTGTCGATTATGTACTCCTAACTTAGAGTCGTGACAATTTTCTTATATCTTTGCCTTTGCTCTATGCGACTTGCAAGAACAGTCACAATGAAACGCTTCCCACAAACCTTGAGATTGTGTCGTACATCATACAACATCTTAACCAAAGTTTATTTTCTTTTTTTGACACTAAAATCATATATTATTCAATAAACAAAAACATAACAACACTTTCTAATTTTTAAATTTTTTTTAAAAAATTTTGAACGTATTCAAACAAAAGATAACACACATTCCAATCATCATTGAAAATTTGGACTCCTAAGAAAATTTCTTCTTCTGAAAAACCATGCAATGCAATATCTAAATTTTACACACCGTGCTTTGGGAAGAGTTCAGTTGCATCTATTGGAACAAACTCGTTTTCGGTGAAAAACAATTCATTACATGAACTCTGGAAAGAAAAAAACACAAAGATTTGGGCTGATTGCTGTTTACTAAGCTCTCTCTCTTTTTTTTGGACAAGTTTTACTAAGCTATAAAAAGGACCAAAAACGTGTTTGGGCTCAATTGTCCTTTATGTGGGCTCAATGGTTTTTATGTTGAGGGGGAAAAAAGTGGCTGGATGAGAATAAAGGACCAACTAAAATAAATTTAAATTTTAATCCGAAGAGTCAAGAAGATTTATGATGGTCCAGTAAATACCGAAGTAAAATGGACGGTATAGATGTAATGTACATTGAATTTTTTTTTTCAAGTATTATTTGCATTTAAGAGTTATAAAGAGTGTATTAATTTTTTCTTTTCGTTTTAATGACCTATTTATATTGTTTATACAATATTTTATAAGGCGAATGGCAACCCTATCTTACTCCTTACAATTTTTTACTACATTTACAAATGTTATCAATAATCATATTTTAGTTTCATTGTTACATTTTCAAAAACATAAATTTAATAAAATTATATATCTATTTTATGAGGATTGTAAGAGTTTATAATTTTACTAATGATATTATTCATATTCATTGTTCACCAATTTTTTTAAAAAAGAAAAAAATTATGATGACATTACATTGTATGGGATGAACGTGGACTTGGGGGCTTGAGTAGACTCAGTTGACTCAACAAAAAGTGAGCAAAGAATGAAGACTTTCAACTTAAAACTGCGAACAGCCATCTCTTCATCTTTGAAAATTCCAACTTAATACTGATAATTGGCGTTGTTTAGTTGTGGAAGAAAAAAAAAATCAAGAAATAAAGTTATTTGATGGCGTTTAATAATGAAAATTTAAGTAATATATATATATAATTATTCATTATAGTCTCTTAATTGCATAATTAATCTAATAAATCTATATAAAAAAGGAGTACATATTAATTATATATGCATATATATCTTTCTTTTTCTTTTTCTTTTTTCAAAAAAGAAAGAGTTGAACCTAGGTGACAAAAGTTGACCTGGTTCTCCTTTTTTATGATGCCTAGCAACTTTTAGTCACTATACCGTTTTATCTTTATATATAAAATGTTTGAATTTTTAATTTTCATTTTAATATGTTTATTTTCCTGGGGATTTATTCCTAGCAAGTGTGTTAAAAGATGTTTAACCCTGACATCTCTGGGCTGTAAGAATAGTGTATGGCAGGTAGCGTGAGCAGCGGATACGTACGAGTCAAAGCCACCATAACCATTTTAAAGTAAACCCACGCGCTTTTGGGGTGAACTACAAAGTAAAGTACAATTCTGAAATCCCTATGTAACGAACATAGATGGTGTTGTGTTAGCGCACGACAGGCGTTTGGACCAACAAACATGCGCAGCAGGACAACGTAATCCCGTCGCCACCAAAACCAGAAACGCTCCGGACCCTGTTTTGCAACTCGAATGCATGAATGAAACCCCTCTGACTCACCGTAGACTTGCCCCCGCAGGGATTATACACTATAGAGACGGACCTTCCCTTCCCTCTTCTGGGATCACAACACAAACTCATATCTGCAAGGGACTCCCTGGAGATGGCTTCGGAGGACAAGCCGATTGAAGAGGAGCTGTCGTATCCGATTTTGGTGGCGGAGCGAGTTCGCTCGGCGGTCGAGGAAGCCCAGTCGTTCAAGTTCGAGTGCTCGGAAGTTTGGAAGCAAGTTGATCGACTTCTGCAAATGCTTCGAAGCTTGGTGCGCTTCGCCGCCGCCACCCCGTCCCTCTATGAGCGACCGATTAGGCGCGTGGCTTCCGAGCTATCTAAGAACCTCGAGCGTGCTTTGACCCTGGTCCGAAAGTGCAAGCGCCGGAGCATCCTTCGCCGGGTCGTTACTATAGTGAGCGCCGCCGATTTTCGCAAGGTTCTGAGTTATCTAGATGCTTCCGTTGGTGACATGAAATGGCTTCTCACTATTTTAGATACAGACGGTGCCGGAGGTGGGGGGATTGTGCTCTCTCTTCCCCCAATTGCCAGCAACGATCCGATTCTCTCGTGGGTATGGTCTTTGATTGCTTCGATTCAAATGGGCCAATTGAATGATCGAATTGAAGCTGCGAACGAACTGGCTGCGCTTGCCCAAGACAATGATAGGAATAAAAAGATTATAGCCGAAGAAGGCGGGGTTCCTCCGTTGTTGAAGCTCTTTAAGGAAAGCACCTCGCCCAGTGCTCAAATTGCAGCCGCTAGTGCGCTTTGTCTATTGGCAAACGATCTGGAGAGGGTTAGAATGATTGTGAGCGAGCAAGGAGTTCCAATTGTGGCCCAGGTTCTTGGGGACTCGCCGATGAGGGTTCAGATTCGGGCGGCCAATTTGGTGGCGAGAATGGCAGAGCATGACCCAGCTGCCCAGGAGGATTTTGCAAGGGAGAACGCAATCAGGCCGCTTGTCACTCTATTGTCTTTTGACACATTTGAGGATGATCATATGGGTCCATCGGGTAAGCAAAGTATCCATTCTATTGTTCAGATTAATAAGGAAATGGAGAAAAAGTCATTGCTTAGATCAAGCAATCGTCCGATTACAAATTCGCATTCAAATTCATGTTTGCATATGGAGGGGAGTAGCAAGGCAGGGAATCATAGGAGAGAGAGAGAGAATGAGGAGCCTCAAGTAAAACTTCAGCTGAAAATTAGTTGTGCTGAGGCCTTATGGATGCTTGCCAAAGGAAGTGTGTCAAACAGCAGGAAAATAACAGAGACAAAAGGGATGCTTTGTTTAGCTAAGCTAGTTGAGAAGGAACAAGGAGAGCTTCAGTACAATTGCTTGATGACAATAATGGAGATAACAGCTGCGGCAGAATTCAATGCTGACCTTCGTCGAGCAGCATTCAAGACTAACTCTCCTGCTGCCAAAGCTGTAGTGGAGCAGCTCTTAAGGGTGATCAAGGAGTCGGACAGCCCAACATTGCAAATTCCAGCCATAAAGTCAATTGGCTCATTAGCTAGGACATTTCCTGCTAGGGAGACCCGTGTACTTGGTCCTCTAGTAACACAGCTGAGCCATAGAAACCCAGATGTAACAGCTGAAGCAACCATTGCACTTAATAAGTTTGCTTGTCCAGAAAATTTCCTGTGTGTGGAGCACTCTAAGGCGATAATTGAGTTCGAAGGTGTCCCAGCTCTGATGAAACTGTTAAGGGTAAATGAGTATACTCAGTTACATGGACTGATTCTCCTCTGCTACCTTGCACTGCATGCTGGTAATAGTGAGTCATTGGAACAAGCGAGGGTGTTGACTACCCTTGAGGGGGCCGATCGAACAATTATTGCCCAGCATCCTGAGTTAAGAGAATTGGTGTCCAGGGCAATAATTCAACTCAGTCTGTACCATCCTGGACATTCTCAAAGGATGTCGTATTATCCTTGACTCTACTAATTTAGCTACCTGGTGGGCTCTGATTTTATGGATTCATTATAATACTGTTGATGGGGTTTATAGAAACGATTCATACTTCCTGTAAGAATATACATTAGTTTTTCAACTCAGATTGTCTTTTTTCTTCACCCCCCCCCCCAAAAAAAAAACAAGGGAATGGGTGAGGGTTGTGCACAGATTAATTTATAATTAAACATTTCGATTCGTTATATGTGTATTCATCAAATTTGTTCTCTACCTTGCCTTTCTGAGGTTTGATTCATCCCTAGAATGTGCTGTTGGTATTCTTTACCTGACCTCATGTCATGATCAATCGTGTACACTAAAATTGTAACTTTCTGTGAAGGGAAGTGTGCTTTTTTCACTCTTATTTGAATTTTGTCTTGTCTCTCGTCCTGCTTTTTCTTTGACAGCAGGGACGTGCTTTTTGCAATAATGATAATCTAGAAGCATCATTATATGCTTCATATATGGTGAAAGGACATCACTCATTGCCTTCTATGTCTCCATATAGTATGGTTCTATATCTGCTGATGCGTTTTATGCATAGGAAACTCAAATTCGAAGGCCAGAATCTGTGGGTTTATTTCTGAGACATGGAATTCTTGTGTGTGATGAAATGGGCATGAATTTTATCTGTGTAGATCCTGAAGTTGTAATGAAGAAATATTTCCAAATTTTAGTTCTTATTTGTGTGTTTTCAATACGTTATGTTGAAACAGTTCATTCCCTGTCCCCAAATAATTAATGTAGCTTAGAAAAATCTCCATACTAGGTTGTCCCAATTTTCTGCAAATACTAGACGGTCAGGAAGGACTTTAGAGCCGATGGCTTGATTTATCTTTCCTAATGTTTCTAACTGATAATTAGGGCCTCATTTTGTTATGTGGTAAAGAGCTTTCGTCTGCTTATTCTAGTTTGTCTTTTCCTGCGCTGTCTGGCATTATCTGGAAAGCTTCTAGTTGAAGGAAAGGAACTCGTCTGCTTATATAAGTCGGCTATGTCAGGTTTCAGAATACGAGGTTGTAAAATCGATGTAATTCAATGATGACCATTGAACTTGGAAAAAGGAAAAAAAGAAAAAGATGAGAATGTCATGTCCTAGCTTCTCGTTATTATTGAACTTGGCAAGGGACAAGATTAGAAATCTAACCGATCCATTTCGGCTCCCTTCGTGAAGCGAGACCAGAATTCTGTCACATGTACATTGTTGGAGTCACCCGCAGGAGAAAGTGATTGCATTCTGGTCTCAGTCAAAGATCAGAGTTTAGAGAATGTAGTTGCTCCCATGTTGTTTAGGACTACAAGTGGAATGGGAAATCTCTTTTGGACAGCTAGAAGGTTGGGTTTCATTATATGGTAAATTCAAACTTTAGTCGAATACAATGGATTCCATGGTAACAGCATTTTTTTCAGCGCAGAATTTTGGACTTCAAATCACCTACTTACTTTCAACCAAGCTGAAATTTCAGGGTAATGTACAATTTGGAAAAGTATGACCCCTTCACATTTTTTTAAATAAAAAGTGAAATAAAAAATTGTGACCGACAAAAGTTTCGCACATTATTAAAAACGAAAACTATTTTGATTTTTGGTGTCCTCATGATTAAGAACCCATTTTGAATTTTTTTTAATTGACTATAAATATTTAATAGCCACAGCTTCAGAAAACATCTTGTCAAATAAAAATGTGAAGTTGTCTTATGAACAAGTTTTGAGAAACTAAACTTGCATTCAACCTAATTAAATAAATCAGAGTGGCCAGAATAAAGGAACACACTATCTATAGAAGTAATTTTAAAGATGTTGGCTGCTCATGTAATTTTGAAATCTCTTTGTGGGCTTTGTAATTTAAATAATAGTTCATCCTTTTATATATTGCATAAATAACAGTTATGGTAACAATTAAGACAGAGACTTGAAGAGAAGATGTAGCTTACGCACCCGAAATTGGACAACGTATGTGCAAAAGCCCCCGTCAAAATTGAAAGTGAGCTTCTACATTATAGTCTAAATCAGGATTCATATGATCAAAGGCCAACGATACCGACCTTAAGGATGCAAATTGTCGATTCATTAAGTATTCGTTGAGTACATTAATGAAGAGCGCAACTAGATCAAATCAGTTTAGTTTTCTTCATGCAAATCGCTGGCACGCTCATGCACAAAGCCTTATGGAACTTCAGCCTTAGAACATATACTTTGACGTCTCTACTTCAAAGATATAGTTGTACAGTGAAATACGAACTCGTACTATTAATAAGAACTTCTACCATTTTGTCCATCCATATAGCAATTGGCATCAGATAGTTTTCCACAAGCCTTTTTACGGGGTGAAAGATGTGGCAAGGGGAAGGAGTAGGAACAAAAATCAGGTAAATCAATCACCCGTTACGAACAGATGACCCAAAAGTTACATATACAGGGAATTCCGATGGCTGTCATCCTCACCCGTAGTTTTCTCAGACTAGAGTACTGGTTTGAAATGCCATTCTGAAGGCTATTTTCTTCAAATCTAACCATTAAGGAAAGGTCCATCTGGGTGTAATGCTCCATAAGAAAAATAGATACAGAATTGGAGGCATTACAGTTCTAAGAACCACCGAAACTTGTCTAGAGGGTGGCAAAAAGGATTGATATTTTTTTATTTTGTATAATGTTAGTATCTATGCAGTATGCTTTTACTTGCCAAACAAACTAGGAAAGGTATTCATTTACACGGAAGAGCACTATGTTTAAAATTTGAATGCATGGCTGCTTCCTGGTCAGTTCATGTTTTTCTATGTTTTTTTTGGCTTTCTTTGATGACTTTACCCTCAAGAAGATGCAACATCAGCGGTGAAGGTAATGCAAGTCCTCTTCACAAACCCTGCAAGGTATAATGAATCAAGATGAAGGGAGAGCATGCCAACTGTCAGCAAGAATCATGGCATGATCACGTGAAGCTGCTGAAAGCCGTTGCAGAACTACATTCTTGACACGAGCAGCAGCTCTTTCACCAGCACGAGTAGCAAGTTCTAAGTATACCATGGCTTTCATCATGTCACCCTCCTGTCCAGATACCATGCCTGAATTAGAAGCAGACATAATCTTATACAAGTATGTAAAATAAAACCTGAAATCTTGTCTCCCTCCTCTAGTCATCAATCAACGCTACCATATACCTAAGAATACTTTTAGTCATTGCTGATTACTATTCCAATGTTATATATGGATGCCATATAAAACTGAAATCAACAAATACCAAAATTAAGGAAATTGATCCTGAAACAGAAAGCTGAACTCCCACAACAAGCACAAAAAGCCTTAGTAATAGAAGTAGAAAACCTAAAACAGAAGAGGAATGTGCAGAGAGTGCTCATGAGTCATTGAGTGCGAGTGTTATGTCTCTCGCTGTGTCTCTGTCATAATACATTAGTGACCTAGTAGAACTGAGGTCTGAAACGTGAAGATCTTGGTTGTAACTACCAAATAACAAGCTTTAGAAACAAAGGATGGTAAGATCATAAATTCAAAAACCAGCGTCATAAAGTCTGGTTTAATATAAGTGAGAAAAGATCACACAGACAAGTTGTATGTTTCATTTATTCTCCTGTGCACATTCAAAATAAGAAGGTATCTATAAATGCTTACAGAAAAGAGAGCAAGTCCATGCTCAAATTGAGCTTTACTATGACCATGATCAGCAGCCCGTTTCATCCATTTTCTTGCAAGTTGATGACTATGTGTCAGACCTGTCCCAGAGGAGTAGCATAAAGAGATATTGTACATTGCACGCACATACCCTCCTTCTGCAGCTTTCAGATACCATTTAGCCTGTTCCACAGAAAACTAGTCAGAAGCAAAGATCAGAATATAGCATGGTAATAATGGAACCAAAAAGCCCAATATTATAAATTCTTAAAATAAGATTTACTTTTGCCATCACATAGATCAATCAATAACTTCATAATCAATATAAAGAAAGAAAGAAAGTGTAGGTATAAATATCAAGGGACGATTTATAATGATGCAAACAAATGAACACCTACAGCCTCTTTTATATCGCACGTGATCCCGCAACCTCGATGAAGACAAAGGGCTAGTTGATATTGGGCACGGACATTTCCACCAATGGAAGCCTTATATAACCATTTTACCGCTTCCTTAGTATTTGGAGGTTCGGCTGCAGAGCAAAGTTATACCTTCGTAAGGCTATTTTTTATCATCATAAATTTTTTTCCATCTAGGCAGGTACGTTCATAAAGGACGACATATGCAAATATGAAAAAGCAAATATTTATATTAGATTTCATTTTCTGGTCACCATCTAAAACAAGAATAGCTATTATGTAAATGGTGTGGATGGTAGGAGTGAGAACGGGCTGTTGGAGTATGAAGGCAATGTATTTAGGCAGAATATAAAATACATTGCCATTTTCACCATCCCAATTTCATTGCTACCAAGCACATCCTAAATCCAAAAGTGCATAAAGTTAGAAATATGCATTATGTAAATGGACGCGGTGGGATTAGAATTATGCAAAAGTGCTTGGTCTCAGAAACGGAAAAAGAAAAGCGGCTGCAAAGATTGAAGCTTCAACTAACAGTTTAGATGTATATTTATAGTTCGAACTTCAAATTCTGGAAATACCTTGCAAATAGGAAATCCCCAAATTGCACTGCCCAGCTGGCTCTCCGAGTTCGGCGGCTTTCTGATACAAAGCTACTGCCCTGTCTTTCTTGCCCATCTCCCAGTAAATCAGACCCGCATCAACCATAGCCAGAGCGGAGCCACGGGCTGCAGCTTTCATGAAAGAATCCAGGGCCTTATCAATATTTGGACGAACATTTCGCCGACCATGCTTGAATCGCTTTCCCCACTTCAAAAGCAGCACCGCCTCCCTCAAGGGCCGAAGCGCCTCGGACCACGACCGACACACCAACGACGCCGCTTGAAGGTTTGGGAGGTTGAAGGATGCCGCGATTTTCGTCAGAATGTCGTATGGAAGGGCAGAGAAATCAGCACCGTCTGATGAAGATCCTGACGGTACGGATGCCAATGATGCTCTTGAACAGAGCCGAATCGATCGAGCGGGATAAGCCGATGCTTTCGTAGGGGTTTTCAAGGTACTGTTATTAGTGGAGACATCAAAACCGCTTACATTAGGGAATCGAAAAGATGAGAAACGAGAGGCCCCCGAGCAAGGAGGCCATGTTCTCTGCTTCATCTTCGTTGCTTGGTCTCGTGAGCTCCGAGTGGAAGGAGCCACTGGCACGTAAAGAAGGCTAAAGACAGAAATGTAACGGAGAGCGATGAAACGACGTCGGTGGTTGCTTTCAACTTCTGATATCTCCGGCTTGTAAACTTTTTTTTTTTTTTTTAGAAAAATCATATATATTTTTATACATAATTAAAATTTTATTTTATTTTTTAAAGTTTAATTTTTTTAATTTAATATTTTAAAGATAAAAGTGTTTAAAAATTTAATGTGAAACTTTAATTTATTATTAAAATTATAATTTATTTTTACACTTATTTAATTTGATATATAAATTAATATTAGTTAATACTTTTATACTAGTTACAAATATATTTTTTTAATTTATAATTTATAATTTTTGTCTATAAATACCCATGTGAAAGACAACGGAGTGTTAATATTAATAGAGTTAATATGCAAAATTAGATAAATATAATAAAAAATTATAATTTTAATAATAAATTAAATTTGATATTTAATTTTAAAACATAACTAAATATAGATAAATATTGCAAATATTTTTATTTATAAAAAAGTAAATTATAAAAATCAATTTGTAAAAAATTAAATTAAAAATTAATTTATCTTTGCCGACACATGTAGGGATGTTTCTTCTCTCCTATAGAAAGTTATTCATATGCATTTTGTTTTCTTAAATTGTCTTAATTAATGAAATAAAAAAAAGTACTAAAATTTTTTGGGAAAAATGCAACAGAAGATTTAAAATTATAAAAAAAAATCAATATCTTTAGGGAAAATCCAGATAACACGGGCAAATTACTTAATATCTTTAGGGAAAATATATGTTATCTGTACTTTATGAAGTTGGTTCTGGTTGTTCAACTCTCATGTGGGTATGGAAGAGGGGAAAATGTTGGAAACGGTTTTAAATTATTTAGGAAAACTTTTTGTTTAGTAACAAACAAAAATTCAATTCCACGATTCCAATACTGGAATTAATTTCGACTAAATCCCCTATTAAACGGCAATGTATATTATAGTTTGTTTCTTTGTAAAAATTTTATATGGCACCAATTTGGACTATTAAGACTAAGTTTGATAAAAATGACTTTTCATATTCAGTTGGGGTGCCTCCATTCTTGGCATCGGCCTATAGTCCAATCCGTCCGGCTGATCAGCTCCGCCCTTTCAGCTTAAATTAAGTGTAGTGTTTTCAATTTGCCACACTTTAATGGCAAAAAAGAAGTTAATTTTTCTTTAATTTAAAAAAACAAAATCAAAAAGCTTCGATGTTAAAAATGATTGCGATGACGAACTATCGATGGATTTGCCTCAAGTGGGAGTAGAAAACAATCCACAAGCGCTTATATATATTATCCTCACCAAATTTGATACTTACGTTAATGCATCTCTGCCGCCTGACCGCAAAGTATGCACATTAAGTTTGGTTGCTCCGAAGTCACCGTAAGAGAAATTGGTATTTAGAATTCTTTTTATTTTTTAATTTGTTCAATAAATTATTTCTAGATGCATTCGTACGTGCCGGTGGGCATCATTAAACAAGTTATTAATTGCCCACATTATATTCTAAATTCCCGGGGGTCAAGACTCAAGACAAAGTGAGTGATGCCGTCAGAACAAATCTAAGAGACTTTCAACAGTCAATACTTGATCACAAATTCGAAATATTTCCAATATTGTTCTTTTGATCAAGCTTCAAATTTTGATAATGGATAATCAGAACTAGCATAATGCTCTTGAGTTGAGCCTCAACAGTACTGAGCTCTAGCTAATCTGAGCTGAGTCCTCTTAATAATACCTCTATTGCTCTGTCTCCCTCGATGCATGCTTCTCTCCTAAATGGCCATATACAAATAATTAAATCTTAATAGAATGACTACGAATAGCATAAACTTTGCATGACTGAAATGTAAATGTCCTTCAGATTCCGAGGTTTGGTTCGAGAATTAAGAGAAACGTCTTCACCATCTTCCCTCTTGAAAAAACCCTCTTCACATTTTTTACTAACTTCTTTCACTGTATGGATCAATCCAGTTTACACAGCAGCTTCAACTTTATATAATAATGACATAAGGTGGTTCCAGGTTCAGAACCCTGCACCAACCCAATCCAATTCTTCAACCGCATTTTATTATTTTAAACACACACAAAAAATTAGTAATATAATTAATTACATAGATGCTTTGATCCTTGTCTCCCTCAACGTAAAAAACAAAGGAAAAAATATATAAATTGGTAAAACTTATCCATATAACGTGGTGGTATACGTTAATCAACGTTGCTAAACATCAACGCGGTGTCCAATAATGAGACTCAATTAAAGTATATTATCAGTAATCTAATCCACTGTATATGACCCCACGACAAGCCAAGCAAAATCTGCAGTCTTACATACACGTGTTTGAATGCTATTCCCCTGGGCTACGTACTCTCTTGTAACACTCGCTTTGGTTGCTCTTGCACATTTCCCACTCGGTGAACTAAAAGGTTAATATATTTGCAAAGTCCATGTTATCTAAACATTCCATATAAGAAAGAGACGAGGTCAGGTAACTATGATTTCAAATTATTATCATAGTGTTCATGAATCTGTCAATTATTGGCCTTCAACTCTTAAACTTTACAAGTCCAGAAACGAGGGGCCATTCAACTATAGCATAGGATTCTAATCTTTCCCTTCCACTTGTGATTTATCGATCGCTTTACCGGCCATATGATCTATGATTCATGCGCTAACTCACAAAAGCATTACAAGAACCTTCCCACTATCAATATGAGTCTGATCGAGGTCCATATTAATGGACATGTGGGACACTTAACTCTAAGACCCTTAGCTCTAAGGTCAAAAGAGAATATGATAATAAAGCATAAAGGTAACTAGGGACACATCGCCAAGGCTTCTGTGGGGGCTGGCTCTGGGGAGTCAATCAACAATGGGAAGAGAAGCAGTGCAGCACGGCGCCTGTAGCCCTTGGAAAAGGACTTTACTCCTACTTGCATTTGGCAATTACACTATTGGCTGCTTACCTTAGATTTTGACTTGAAATTTTTCATTCCTGCGCGTGGTCATGGACAGTGACACACAAGCAGACATAGATACAGAGAACTCAGCACATCCCCATGAGTGGATAAAGCTAATAAGGTCACAGGCAAATGTGGAAATTAAGACGTCTTTTTAATTAGCATATATCAAAGAAACCAGAAACTTCAGCTTGTAAAATCTCTTATCTAAGATTAAACACCCCCAAGATGAATCACGAAAGTTAATGAAGTTGCCAGTTTATTTATTTAGATCAGTTTGTACAAATAGTCCTAATCTCTAAACTACGGAAGCTGATCTAGCTAGCTACTCAAATATGAAAACGGAGAGAACGTTTAAACTAACAGAACCTAATGATCAAAGGATGGTAGTTTTTTTTCCCCATCATTTTATGATCAATTAGCTAGCCCTTTCGACATGGCGTATAAACACAGATTCTAAATCCGGTGGAGTGAAGAACTTCTTAACGCCACCACGATAATTGCACTTGAAAGTAGGTTTTGGCTTCCTTGGAGCAGGTGGGCAGGAAGTTGGGGTTGGGATTCTTGCTTCTTCCCCGGTTGGCGTCGTCAAACACTCCTCTGCATCACCGTCGTCATCGTCGTCTTGTTGAGGTTTCTCCACCGGGATCGTATATATGGGTTTCAACGGCGCTCGTAAAGCGATTCCGGCGATGACCCATTTTTTATTATCCGACTCAAAGCCTCCGTCGACTTGTGCCTTCTCAGAGAACCCCATATTTATAACCAGCAAAAACTGTTTCAGGGGTAGTATAAATAGCAGAGAATAAGGGAATAAAGAATAAAGATTTTTTTTTTATTTGTTCCCTTTTTAGGTGTAGAGGAATAAGAATAAGATGAAACCAGTAGGAAAGTGTTTACCGATGAGAATGGTATGAAAAAGAAGAAGAAAAGACGCACTGAAGAAGACGAAAAAAAAAGGAGCTTTGGGTTGGTTCAATGGAAGAGTTTCAACGAAGCTTGTTGAAGATGAGGGAACAGGGAAAAAGAAAAGAGAGAGAGAGAAATTGAAAGAGGAGAGTAAGATACGGTTATAAATGTGGAATGTGAGAAGGGTGAAGTCGAACGCCGTGTGTTATAAACCAATTGGTAAAAGAGAGAGAGAGGGTGAAAGAGAACCCGAGGAAACTCGTGAGTCGCGACATAAATAACACCAATAAAATTGAGATAGAGAACACTGGATGTGGGTGCCCGTGAATATAGCTGACCGTCGGGCAGAACATAGAGAGAGAGTGAGATTGACATGAATTTTGGCGCCAAGTTCATAGGGTATTGGGATCACCAACTGTCCCAAGCGATATGCTGAAGTCTTTTGCTTTATGAATTGGTCATCCTTTTTCAAGATTCTTTTTTGGGAAGAAAAATTTGAGACAGACGCCTATCTTTTCATTGCTTTGGGTTTAACTATTTACCTAAAATTTTCTTCAAGACAGTTCTACATGCTATCAAATTCTTCCTCAGTGCCTTTTGTTTTCCTCTTCCCACTCTCACTTTTATTGGATTTATTAAGTTTTTTCAAATCCACGTCTCATCGTTTACCTATAATCCTCCTACATGCACGAAGCTTTTTTCAACTTTAAATTGATAGGATATGATTTTCACTCCGAACAATCCATCGTATAATTGATACTCTAAACTAAAAAAACAAAGTTGAGTGGATTTTGAAATGATGTCACTGTCAGCGGCACGGGAGAGCCATATTGAGAAAATTAATGAAATATATCTGATTTAGTCAACCTCATTAGTCTTATTGATGTAATTAATATTGACATAATTAATTTAGTTATTTTCAAATTAAGCGTTGCCTTTTTTTACGCATGGTTTTCTAAAATATATATATATTCATGCAAGACGACTATCGTATATAACTTGAAACTATATATGTTAAGGAACAATTTAGCACAACCCTTTTTTATATTGTGTGTTTAAAGTTAAGAGAGTTTCGGTTGCTTGGTTTCAAACCTATGTATTATTTAAAGAAATAAAAATCCTTTATTGAAAAATGAACGAATTAATATTGTAATATGAAGCAATAATTCTACTGTGTGGAAAAGAATATATGGAGGCAAAAACAAACAGGTAACAGCTGTAGGCTCCAAAGCTACTTTAAGATTATGTCCTATATTCTATTAGCTTTATATCTTGATTCCCACAGCTTTACAACTTGCAAAAGGATGGCCTGTTTTTAAACTCTTCCTGGATTTTATTACCATTGTTTTTAAATTTTTTACGCGAATAGGGATGGATCGAGTTATATATCTGTTTACAAATATATTTTAGTTATTAATTGAGACGAAGTAAAGGCGGCGAGGCTTTGAGATGGGAGAAAGGAGGGGATGATTTCGGTATTTGATGTGTCTGAATTTAAAATAAGATTATGCGAATAAATTATGTAATGTCGCGAATAAAGGTATCTCAAAAAAATTGCATTGTTTTTCAGGAATATATTCCACAATGATGAAGCTACTTTAGCCCTTTTTAAAAAATTACGTTCTAGCTTGTCATTGCAATACGATTTGTAATTGCCACTTATTCAATTTTTTTTTAATTCTTAACTATAATGTTTTCTTTTTAGATTTTAAGTATAAACATGTTTTTGCTTCAAATCAAGAACATATCTTGTTCCTTCCTTTCAATCTAGAATTTTAGTAGTCCACGAACTTGGATTTCAAGAAAATAATGTTAATTTTGAAAAGAGAGACAATTCATATTAAATAAACGCGTGGAGTCGACTAATCAAGTTCCTGTTGACACCATGCTTGGGACCCATGACATACAAGACATTAGGAGGGAAGTGTGCTATTGAAGATAATTTGTGTTTCCTCATGCCACAACATTTTAAAAGGTTATAGTAACACATGAAAAATTGACAGTTGAGACACAGCTTGGAAGATAATGTCAAGTACAAGAATCATCTCCCATGTCTAGAGGAGGCTATGTTTTTTTGAAGGGTATGGATTGATTGGCTTACAAGAGTTCATTGAGTATAACTTTAAGATGAATTGCTTACATTCTTGAATAACCTCTATGGTCTTCATATTGCTCCATGAACTCATCGTTGAATTTTTTGAAACTATCCATAATTGCAGGCATGTCTTCCTCGGCTGGTAAAATAGTTGTCCTCAAATGGAACACCCTACAATCAAAAATTAGCATTCAAAACAGAATAACAGTGCAAATCTATTTTCTTCTTCATATCCATCGAAGCAATATTTCAGAAATACGAAATCAAGTACAACACCTACATAGAACTTTTTCATGAGACCCAGTTTAATCACATCACTGTATGAAATAACCAGGAATACAGAAGAAGAAATATGAATTATAAATGAAGGATTAATTAGAAAAGAAATGACTAAGTTTGTACCCTTCTTTCTGTCCAAATCCTGAACCAGGAACGGTGGATATGCCGGTGGCTTCCAAAAGCTTGAGACAATAGAAAACATCTGGAACCTTTCCAGCTTGTTTAGCAGAGTCTATTGCTCTCGGTGGCAATCGTATTTGAGGGAACGAATACATAGCACCTGAAACACAACTTAAGCAATGATTCATGAGTTACCAGGCACAAGAAGTTCACAGGTTGCAGAAGAACAAGAAAGTAACACATTCATTTGGAGCACACTAGAGTCTACCTTCTGTAAAGTTACATACAACATTTCTACAGCTGTTGAATCCATCAGTCATTATTCTTGCCCTTCTCCTCAGTGATTCAAGTATTCCTTTGCTGCATATTACAGAAGATCTGTCAATTCACTGCTTAAAGAGGCCATCTTTTGACATGACTTGAAATAGATAGTATGGAGTGGGAGGGATGCTGAATCTCTCATGTTCAAATATGGCATACATTGAAAACCACAGCTAACTGGAAGGAAAGTTGACGCTTAGCAACGTGGTCTTATTATTGTTACCTTTCCCTAACATATTGGTCGTAAGAAATATCTCCAGGTTTGGGTGGATTGACCATCAGCCCCATCTGTAGAACAAGGGAGAAAATTGAGGAAGGGCCCCGGGAGGGGGAGGAGGGAGGTACTCACTGAGATTATAATTTGAATAAATATTGAGCCCATTTTAAAATATCATGACAGAAAACATTCAGCTCCAACTCACAAATATCTGTGCTGGAACATTTGGACTGAGGGAGACTGACGCAACCTTATAGATCTCATCGACTGTCTACAAAAGAAAGTGAGAATCCAAGAAAAATATCAGCAGTGTGGCTAATGTATGACAATACACTTGAACATCTTACATCCAAGCATGTGGTAAATAAGAGTCAAGAACGAAAATACCACAGCATATAACTTCCATTTATCACATTACAAATGGCACTGACATGTTAGTTAACAAGATTAATGTAAATTTGGGAAAATAACAGTCAATAAAATCTTAATATTCATGTCTTCTCAATTCCCCTTTTGTACCACTCCATGTTCCAACTCAAGCTCCCCAGTGATTTTTAGAACTGATCAAGCATTAGGAGCAGGAAAGCTTTAATATTACAAAAGCTTCAAGAACTCCCAGCTTGAAACTGAATAAATGCACGAAAATTCAGTAAGAGAAGTTATAAAAAGACAAACCTGTGGAGGAATGTTGGTCATTTCAAAATATCCACCCCGCTGTCCACATTCACCCCAATATCCTTTTGACACTGTGTGAAAAGAAACAAGCTGGAGTTCCTTGCTTATAGGGGGCCCCAAATCCATCAAAACCTATTTGTGAAAAATATATATATAGCAACAGCTATTAAGATTAGAGGCATAAAATTAGATTAGCAGCAAAACAAAGTATACCTTTTTAGCACTAATGAAGGGTCGTTCATCTTGATATATGTTCTGTTGGTAAACCTCATCTCCAAGCAAGACTAGATTTTCTTGATAACAAAACTGCAAAACCTCTCTTAAATTAGCTTCACTTAGGCATTGACCAGTAGGGTTTCCAGGATTTATTATCACCATTGCTCTTACCTGATCAAATTTCAATGTATAAGAAATTGGGTAGCTTCCTTTATATAAAGACATAACATAACCAGACAAGAGAATTAGAAAAATGAAAATCACGTGGTAGAAGAGGTTTAAGTTTTGAAAATTGAATTTTCATCACACAGAAAACCAAGTCATCACGGGTGATTTGGTCACTGAAGAACAAATTGGTCCACAAAACAGCCGAGATCTTTACAATTATATTTGCCCATATTATTCATCAATCACAATCAACCTTCTATTTTTTTAAGATTCTCTTTTCCCCCCATCTGGTGCATGAGCAACCAGCCAAGTCATTTCTGTTGTCACCGTAAGGAGGAACAGGAAGAAAGGTATAAAAAATTATTGGTTTCCCTATAAGAAGGTTCATGCTCTTCACAATAAATCAGTGTCCCCTCCATTTAAGCATCTAGTTTTGTAGATTTCAACCTAGAAACATAATTATTTACATAATGTTAGTCAAGCCTGAGACATACAGTTATTCCTTTATAGCGGGCCTGGGTAACTGACTGGCGAAGTTCATTAGTATCAAGACCCCAATTTGCTGTCTCTTCAAGATAGTATGGCACAAGAGTACCACCTAAGAGAGCAATTGTTGCTGAGTAGAGAGGGTATTGTGGTACAGGAACCAAAACCTGGCAATAAATAAGTGTTGAAAATACTTCAAAATAGCTCTGTGAATCCAGAAAACTGAGGTACTAAGAAGAAAGAGGCTAGATTACCCCATCCCCTTGACCTCGGATGATAGTATTCAAGATCTGCATCACACCCTTGCTGGCACCATCAGTGAGATATATGATCTCCGGATCACTGTTAATGGAGCAAGAAGCAATTAACCTCTCACTTAACAACTGGTAAACTAAGCTTAAGAACTCCAGCTAAAATATTTTTTACAAAAAAATTGTAAGACGAGAAATGACGCACTATGGAGGATAATTACCTTGGATAACCATCACGCCTTTGTATGAACTCTGCCACTTCCTTCCTTATTCCTGTAAGCCCTCGGGAGTCACTGTAAGCACCTACAATATATAATTAGTTTTGCAGTTCATTAGTGGAGATTCTCAGATAAAAAAGAGAGTCTAAACTCCTTAATCTGTTTTAAGGAGAAAATTGGGAAACACACAATGGTACAGTCAGAAGATGTAAATTTAAGATGGTAGCAGCAAAAAAGATTTGCAAGCTAAGAAAGATGCCACTAGACCAAAGAGCTTTTCAGTTCTAATTTTAAAAGCAGTTCCACAAAGCAGAAATGTCATCTTGGGATGTAAGGAGCTTTTCAAGATGGCAGTGTTGTTGTATCTTAATTAAGTAAGTCTTCACTTAAAGATATATTTTCAATGCTATAAGTTAAATACAGGACCACTAATTATAAGTAAAAACTTGCTCAACTAATATATCTACTAATATTAGTTAGTGCAACCTCCTTTCTGGAGCAAATTCATTTTTTGGTTTGCTAATTTTTTTTTTTAAGGATTGTATGCAAGAAAATTGAAGGAGAATTAAAATGATTAACTCAGTAAACAGATGAAAATGCTACCTGAAAACTAGAGTAATAAATCTGAAATTCATACCAGAAACACCAAGACCTTAAAGAGTGAGTTGAGTTCTCGGTCATTGTGATCAGTACACAATTTTTATTCTTCATATTCTTTGACAACACCATTTTCCAGCATGCTGACTTGGAAAACTACTTTTAATATTTTCAGCGTTGTTTAAGAATTTGGAAAAGGATAATTTTTCACATTAAACACAAAGCAACTGATAATCTAATTAATTCATGTCATTAATACAGCTTATCATTGCAAGAGACTGCTTAAGTTATCAGAATCAGACTAACATACTAGTTCGTTTAGTGGCACCTACTAGAGACTTAGACAAGGATAGATTGAGACAGAAGAAATGCAATGTAAAATTCTGCCACATTATTTTGGATCTGCAGTTTGCTATAGAGCATTATATATAGTTTAGGAAACAATACCAAGACCACCCGAGGTCATCGAGAGATAATGTTTTGCTCTTGCAATTGCATCTGCAGGGAACAGTAGTCCCACATTAGGATCATCTAGAAGAAACGGAGCCTGGCACAAAGCAACAACCTGCAGCAGAAAAGTTGGTGTAGTCCAGCATTATCAACAAATACAACAGCTTCACGCTCCAATAATTTAATTACACAAGGAGGATGTTTAGATCTTGAAATTAAACAAGTTACAAGAGAGAGCCAATAAAAGTAGAAATAAGGTAACAATGGTGAACCTGGCGAGGGAAGGTCAGTGGTCTCTGTCCCAGAGCATGTGGATTGCCAACATTTGTGAATATAATCTGCCAAAAATTGAAAATATGAGTTTGTGAAATACAACAGGGAGCAGGAATGTAATTATACAAATAATGACATGAAAAGAAATGCATATATTCTTTTGTGCAACTCTTCTATAAGAATCTGTAAGCTGACAATACAGACAAAAATAATGGATTTACATACAGACATATAGTATAGATATACATTCTTTTTATGCAATTTCCTTTTAGTTCATGCAAGTTGACAATATTGAAATTATGAGCAGATTTAATCTAAAGCAGGTAATAAGTTTGACAGGCACATCTGATTTGACTTATTGAAGATGCTCCAAAGCGACATTTAGGCCATATAAGAAGAACTGGGTATCATGAGGTCCCTGTCATAAAGTTTCAAAAAGGAAAAAAGATGTATATAACATACAAGCATAATAGAGATGTTATAAAGGTCGAGGATTCTAGTCACCTATGTAACAATTACAACTTATTCAACAAGGTGCCCACTTATGAGTCCCTCTAACAAATATAAGAATCTATGAATTATTTGCAATTAAAACTGTCCAATTACTTGTAGCCTGCATACTTCCTCTGAAAACTGTCTTAATAAATAGTAATTAAAAAGATTCGGTTTACAGATTTCAGTGATCAGGGCCAATTTACTCCCACAACCAACAGGTGCAAATCAATCAAAATGTAATTTTCTGTGTAAAACCTGGAAAAGAGATTATACTCTACCTTCTTCCCTTCCTTCTGAAGCTCAGAAGCTCGAAGGTACAATTCACCTCTAACAGCATATTGAGCCTTCTTCACATTTTCATTTATTGACTCATAGTCCAAGGGCTTTGGTGGCATGGTGAAGCTGAATACTTCGTACAGATATCACCAAATACGGAAAAGCCAAAAATTAGCAACAATTAAGCCAGTTGCCAACCTGAATACAAATAGAAGACAAAATGAGAATCGTGAAAAATAACAGCATAATCGTCACATATTCCATCACATGCGAAATGTCATGAGGTAGGAATGTAGGGATGCCACGGCAATCATATTGATTCTTGAATAATGGGAATCAAGCTATTTAGTGAATTAAACAATGAAAGGCAAGACACGGATACCCAAAATCAGATTCTTCTATTTCCATTCTCTTTATATATAATAGCATTATCAAAGATCACATATCGTAGTATCCGAAGCCCCAAGACAAATAGTATATTCAAATCAATACGCTCGAAGAAATGCAGCAGCAACAAATTTGCAAGAATATAGAGATAACAGAAATAAACCAGATTAGTACATAAGCAGAAGCACGCGCAATCACAAACCTGTGCTTCTAAGACAAACAAAGAGGAAAAGTAACATAATTTTCTACCCATAGATGTTATAGATTGAGCTCACAAACATGTAATGATGAGTCAAAGTTTAGAAATAACAAAACAAAGTTTTATATATTCGTGATAAGTCATCGTTTACAGATTACCCATATTACAGAACGACGAAATAATAACAGTAGAAAGTTATTGCATGATTATAAGAAGCTAGAAAGAATGGCCAATGAACAACGATGATCATACAAGAAAATCACAACAGATTTTGCAAACCAATCCAGAGTCCTGAAAAACCCTTCAAGCTCGTGAGGAAGCTTCCAAAACAAAAATAAAATTGAAACAAGTATACTCCCAGTGACAGTCTCCACCCTCAATTACAGACCCAGTTCATATTAAACGTGAAAGATTTGATATTAGCCTTCTTTTTGCTAATGGATTCTGTAGATCGAGTGTAATAGAGAACGTTACCTGGAAATTGGTTTGAGGTTTTTGGCACCGAGCAGTGGAGTCAAGAGAATCTCGCTTGAAGTCCGCAGTGGGAAAAACGCATTAGTTTTGGAATGTTATACGTGTCTGACGGAAGAAAAAGATTTTTGGTCTTACGAAAAGAGTATTTTATTTATATGTGGCAGTGGCAGTTGGTGAACACAATGGCAGCCCCAGAGCCACCGAAATGGAGGTAAATGGATTATTGAACTCCCAATATTAAACCATAGGGATAATGCTCATGCAAGAAAGTGTGGTCAAGCTTCGGACTCCAGGCTCCTGCTAGATAACACGAAACACGGCCTTGCCCTTTGGGAATTAGCTTCTTGACAAATACACAAATATCGTTTTTAGACTCTTGGTGGATGAAGACAACTTTATCTCTCTTTCTCTTCCTTTACCTTCCTTTCTCGTGGCGACTATGGCAAAGGAGAGAAGTTAGATAATGTAAAAAACGTCACTTTCTTCCAGGGTGAAAATATTATGGTGCCCAAACGGTAAATAGATAATGTACATTATGTTGCACATTGTTTTTACGTGGGGTCCAATGCTTGCTTGATTCATTTCGATACTAATATTTAATTTATGATCCAATTGACCATCTGTAAGTCTAAATAAAAGAGATTGGAAAAACAGGTTTAGAATAAACTCAGGATTGTGATTAATTTAAAGTTTTGTAATTGAAGAGTTTATATAATATTAAGAATTTGAATTAAAAAAATTATGAAAAGAGAAAATTTTAATATTTTGAATAAAATTAATTTTATATTTAAAAATCATAAAATTATTTGTATTATCAAAAAAATATTTTTTCAGAAAAATAATATCATTCTCAAGAGATTAAACTCTTAGTAGAAATATTTTTAAATAATTTATTTGAGATTCATTAAATTTGGATGGGACGAGCAGGGTCATATTATATAGCCCACCCCAAAATGTTGTCAGATTAGCAAAATCGATGCAGCATAATATTAAATGTTGACACATCGACAAAATTGGCACGTAGCCCTGAGCCAATGGGCCTCAGAGCATTGGCATCACGGGCTTGGGCCTTATGAATAAGCAAACCATACATCTGGACTCGCTGTCAATTGCAGTTCATGGTTTTCTCATAGATAGCATTCGATGCATATATCTTATATTAAACCTTTTATACAGAGTTACCTACTAATTCATGATTTGTATATATAAAAAAAAATTCCCTTTGAGGCAAGGCTTTTGAACAACATACTAAATTTTATTAAAAGGTTTAAATTACATTTATAAATTATTATTTGGATCCTCAAGACATATATTTTCTTAAAACTATTATTTAACATATTTGTTTTATTTACTAAATTTAAGAGTTTATATAAATCACATGTTCTTTTAAACCACATTAATTATTAGTTAAATTAAATAAGCAAATTTATTAAAATGTATTAATAAAATACATTTTTAAAAGATGGAGTTTTTTTTTAAAAAAATTAAACTTAAAAAATAAAGTTTAATAAATAAATTATTTATTATTATTTGAACGACATCGACTAATTTAGTTTTATATATATATATATATATATATATATATATATATATATATATATTTCGTTCACGAAACGGAATCTGAAAAAATTTGTTATACGTGTTTGCCAACATTTGGACGTTCCTGAATTGGCAAAACAAATAAACGCGTTTTGTTCATATAACCAGTTATGGTTGCGGCAGTTTTTAAAACGTGCCAGTGGTTGCCACCGACCCCTAAAAGAGCGATCTTTACACGAGAAAAATTACGGTGTGATGGAAATAATATAAAGCCGCACAGTGAGACGATGATTGCCTAAAATGGCGGCTACTCCACCCTCTCCTCCTTTCTCGATATCCGCAAATTTAAGATTAACCAACGCCTCCGAACCCCTTACTCTCTTTTACTCTTCGCTTCTTTCTAAACCAATCAAAGCCTTCAAGAATAATTGCAGGTGCGAGATCAGATGCTTAGAAACCCGTCATAGCTGGACAATTGATCACGTGCCGGAAATGAACGATTCGATTCAAAGTAATTCTTCTTCTTCTTCGCTGGTCTCAGTTTCTGCCGCCAATGCTTCTTCACAATTTCCCACCAAGAATTCCAAGAAGGTGTTTTTGTTTTACTGTGATGAGACGAATGCGCTGGCACAGAAGATTGCTGCCGAGTCTGATTCTATTGAACTTCGTAACATCAGCTGGGGGTTGATTTTTCTTCTCTACTTTAATACATCTACAAATCACTTGCTTATTTCGTTGTTTTGATCAATGTGGTAATCTGTTTTAGTTTTTAATGAAAATTGAGGGAACCAGTTGGTGATTTTGCACCACATTAAACTGAAATTGGCTTTGATGGGATACCATTTAAATCTTCTTGCCAGTTACACTTTTTGCTGGATTTAGTACCACTGCGTTTAATCAATGTAGGGACTTGAAAGAACCATTACGAGAATATCACTGATTCGTGTAATGACGGTTAAATGCCGCTTGTTAATGCTTCCTCGGGTTATCGACAATGGTGCCTTGTGTTAAGTAGCTTACCATTGTCAATTTTTCTCTTATTCACGAAGCTCTGTTCTTTTTCCCTATGGAATACAAGGTGCATTTCAGAGATGTTTAATTCCTTCAGAGTTCTTCTGTTTGGCACGTCACTTTTGTCATGAAGAAGAAAACATTAGGAACTATACTTTTACTTAACAATGCTCTATCATGAACCATGATATCTGAGGCTCTAAAACTGTAATTGTAATATTGATTGTTCTTATTCTAGCTTATTTACATTGAGTTTGTGAATTCTTCGTATATTTTGTCACTGAAATACTCTTTTAAACTAAACACTATAGGAAATTTCCTGATGGGTTCCCCAACATATTCATACCTAATGCTCAAGGAATTCGTGGACAGCATGTAGCTTTTCTGGCCTCATTCAGTTCACCAGCAGTAATTTTTGAGCAGATCCCTGTCATTTATGCATTACCAAAACTGTTTATCGCCTCATTTACCCTTGTCCTTCCGTTTTTCCCCACGGGCACTTCAGAGCGTATGGAAGACGAAGGAGATGTTGCCACAGCTTTTACTTTGGCCAGGCTTTTGTCAAACATACCAATTTCAAGAGGAGGACCCACTAGTTTGGTGACTTTTGACATTCATGCCTTGCAGGTTCATGTCTAACATATGTAGATATGCTTTTTGCAGTTATTGTTGGATGGTCAATTTCATATATTTTCCTTGTCTTTGTTTCTCCCTCTCTCCAAGTTCCTGGCTGTAACTATTTGCTTATTTGCTGCAATCCAGGAGAGGTTCTACTTTGGTGATAACATTTTACCATGCTTTGAGAGTGGCATACCATTACTTAAAAGAAGGCTACAGGAGCTCCCTGATTCTGACAATGTGACGTTTCCACTTTTATTTATTTCTTTTTCTTTGTTTTCTATGTTGTGTTACATTTAGTGTTCTAGCTTTTCCCTGTGTGCTCTTGTGCTGGAGATTACTGATCTTTGTCCACTGGCATCTTAAAGGCGATAAACGTCTTCTGTATTAAAGCTCATGCTTATCATATTTTACATGTCAGTCTGCATTCTAGATTAATCTTTTATAATTTCAGGGGAAAATGAAACAGGCCTATATTTTACAGAGATTGATTGAAAATGTGGATGATAATTACTTTCACATATTTCTCATTCAATAAGATTTGATTTTATTCTTTTTTCAGATATCTATTGCATTTCCTGACGACGGTGCTTGGAAACGATTTCACAAGCAACTTCATCATTTTCCCACGGTATTGTGCATAGTTTATGTAACAGTGTAACTCAAATTTAGTAAAAGTCATAATATTATGCCAGCACTTACATAGCAGCTGCCAGTGTAAACATACATAACTTGCAGAGATGCTTCCATATGTTCTGCATACATTCCTTGTTCACACAGATTGCTCCATAAACTTTTTCACAATGCATATACAGATAGTTTGTGCAAAAGTTCGCGAGGGAGATCAACGGATAGTTCGTATCAAGGAGGGAGACCCTAGGGGTCGGCATATTGTAATTGTTGATGACTTGGTTCAATCAGGTGGCACTCTGATCGAATGCCAGGTATATACATAATATGCTGATCCTGCATGCCACAAAAGGTGTAAATCTGATGGTCATTAATTTTATCATACCAAAGATGCTCAGTTATGCACTTATTTAAACAAGCACATGTACACATTCACAGAGTACTTCTCCTGGGACAAGGAAAATTCTTTTTTATTGAAATCAACATCAAAATAAGTGCATAATACTTAGTGTTCCTTTTTCACTTCTTTGGATCTTGGAAAAAAGAAAAAGAAACAGAAGTTGGTTAGTCTACATTGAACTTGCTCACGGTGGCATAATGAAACAAAAATTTCCCGCTGAAGCACAAATTGGTTGCATGGGAAATTCAATTACATGTTATTGGATTTCAACTAAGGCTTACCAATGCGTATAAATGGACCTTAATTTTGATGACATTGAGGAATTAAATGCTAATCAAATTGTAACATTTGTTATGGTGTTCAAGCGATAAATCTTGATCCACGCCAGCATTATCCCTTTGGTTAGGCCAATTCATACAGTCCTGGATGGTTTGATGAGCATATCTGTTTCATATGATAAGCAAGACTGTGTGCAGTTTGAGTTTCAATTTTTCTGCGGCTTTGATTATAGTCATTTTGAAGCATAAATTGCATTATATGAATTTAATCACTCACAAATTTGTCATATTTCAGAAAGTCTTGGCAGCTCATGGAGCAACAAAGATCAGTGCTTATGTGACTCATGGCATTTTTCCAAATAAATCATGGGCACGCTTTCAGCAGGATAATGGAGGTAGTGCTTGCTTTACTTGGTTTATTATTAACCCTTTAAGCCGGGTTCATTGTCTCTTCTTTGTTACAAAGTATCAACCTGCTTTCTTCATTAATTTGATTTTAATCTAAGTCCTTGTAATTTTTCTTGAGTTGTCCTTTGACTGGGCCATAAATGACTTAATCTTCCATAAACATACGTCACTTTTCTTTATAAACTACCCAGCTTTGAACCTTTTAGCTTATTGGCACAAACATGCCAAACGCAGGAAATTGAAGGGGGATGTCTAACCAATTTCCTTAATCTACTATTTTTATGCCTTCAGTGATGGCTGTGGAATGTGAGTTCTCTTCTCAATTAAAAGAGGAATGAAGAATCAAAACTTCCATGCTTTCATTTCTTGCTGCTTATGAATGTTATGTTAATTAAATGGCTTCCAGACTACACTTTTCTCGCCCCTATCTTGTTCCAGTTATTGATTTTCTGGTTATACAGGGCATCCCGAGACAGCATTCACTTACTTCTGGATCACAGATTCATGTCCCTTGACAGTGAAGGAGGTGACTAATAAGCCACCATTTGAGGTTCTAAGCCTTGCAGGCTCCATAGCAGCCAGTCTCCAAATCTAACAAGAAGGTGATGTGTTGATTTCAACACACCATCGTAGGCATATCCCTCTATCATGGGCAAGAGAGGAAGACCCCCTTAGTAGTGACGGTCAAAGTTGAGCTATTTTAGTGTGCGGCTTTTAGTTATAATAGATAGTTGGAAGGGAGTAAAGTACGTCAAAAATTTGTTTATCCTTGATTTCCCCTCCTACCTTAATGAATTTCGCTAAGATTATCAGTTCTACGTCCACCTTTGTGGCCTCTTTTCAAGCATAAACTCTTGCTTAGAGTTAGCGAAATGTGATTCTCAATATATTTAGTTTATGAGCCATAATTTAACGCTTCAAATTAAACTAATTGTAATTTTATGTCTCAAAGTGGTCTTTACTCTTTTTAAGTCTTCAATAAAATGTATCTTCTTTTCAAACGTAGTAGTTTTTTTGTTCCGCCCCTGCTTCTTTTTTATGGAAAAATTTGTGTTCCTTTATGAGAAAGAAAGAAATGCCGTAACTAATAAGTTAAGTTGTTTTTAATTTTCTTTTAATAAATCATTTTGTTTAATCAACTGTTGAATAAGAATTAAATTACTTTCTTGAATAAACGAACTATAGGAAGTTAAAATGTAATTAAGCATAAATTTAATTTAATACAGAACACATTGTCTGCATAACCCTTAACATGTCTTATAATAGAGAGTTACTGCTGCTAAAAACTTTGCAGACAGCAGCGAGAAAGGATAACGTAAGTTGAGAGCGATGTAGCTGCTCAGCTGCCGGCTGCACTCATTATCATTTGCTTGTCGGAGTTCAAACTTCAAACCTTAGCCGGCATGAAATATCTTGAAATACTAACGACAACAGCTTGTGTCTCACTTTCTCTGTTTTCATAATCTATTAATTTTAACTAGATTGTTGCGAGACTCCCTCTCTCTCTCATGCTTGGGTTGGGTCTGTTTTTGTTTATTATAGAAGGTTCACCTCACGCCTGGTTGAGTGTAGGATAGCCTTTTTTCTTTACCTCTTTGCTGCTTCGTAAAAACAACTCTCCTTATAATGTTGCTGATAGCTTGTTATATTATTGCCATTTTCACACTCACTGTTTTGGATTAATGTAGCTAAGCAAACGAACACTACAAAACAGAATAGTTATGAAAGACGAAGGTCAACTAGCACCAGACGTTGACATTGCAAATTTTGATATAGAAGTCACAAGCCACCTTAAACTATCTCAAAACACATTTGGAAGACTAAATCGTTTTGATAAAATCGTTTGTCTTGTACAAGATGGCGCAGCGTGGTACATGATCATCAAGCCATAGTCAAAAGTTGATTTGAGGTCAAATATCCTCTTTCTTAAAAAGAGTTTTTTTATTAAAAAAGGGCACTAAACAAGTTATATGGAAAAAAATTGCCGATGACTATGATCAGTGATAGCACCGTATAACCTATAGTTTTAGTTGCAACTCAGTATGAACTGGCATGTATTGCCTTCGGAGATCCCACAGAAGATGCCACCCCACCTGTTTGAATTACAGATAATAGGCAGCAGAGAATTGTGAACATCGTGAAGTAATTGACCTGTAAACCACAGTAACATCCTAACTAGATACTGTTTAGGGAAAACAAAAGGTTGACTACATATAAAATTATATTATAATCATTACACATCAATCCTGAGTTTTAATCCTACATGAGAACCTATGAGAAAACAGATAATGTCAATTTAGACAAGTTAAGATGTTTCTGTTTCTTCAAAGAAGCGACAACCAGGTGATGAAAATGGCAAAAGTTGCTCTTTGAAGCTTCTTCATTGCAATATTCCTTCTTCTTTTTCTCTCTTTTCTTCGCCAGGAAAGTTTCATGACCACCACCACAACTATGGCTTCCCTTGATCTCCTTCCTTCTCTTCTTCTCCCTCTGCTGGCAACTTTACTTGCTAGAGTATTTTCCCTGGAAGTTTTCATTGAAACACCTAATATGGTCCCTTTTAAATGCTCTGCAAAAGTCAACTTATGCAATGCGTCACTCTACCACATAAACCACGATCTTAAGATAGATGAAATAGCCTCTCTTTACTCTGTTAATTCGTCCCAAATCGAACCTATGATGCGCGGTACCAACCAAGATTACCTCATAACAGTACCTTGTTCTTGCAAAGGCACCGGTGACCTTAGTGGATATTTCTTTGATACAACCTACAAAGTGAAGCAAAATGAGACATTTATGGATATTTCAAACCTGATTTACAGTGGACAAGCCTGGCCTGTTAAGGATGATTTGATCCCAGATGAGAACTTAACAATACATCTTCCTTGTGGGTGTTCAGAAAGTGACTCTCAAATTGTCGTGACCTACACAGTCCAGCAGAATGAAACGGCAACAGCGATTGCTAATATGCTATCGGCTACTCTCACTGGCATGCAGAACATGAACGAAAATCTAGCTAAGAACCCCTCATTCATAGATGTGGGTTGGGTGCTATATGTTCCAAAGGAGTTGAAAGGGGTTCCATCTTCAAACGGAGGTGGTGAGTTCTCTGCCTCAACCTCCACGATTTGAGATAAGCTGAGAATTTTGCGTTACAGTGGTTTCAGAAGTTATCATTTAGCTGTGTGTTTCTGTTTGATAGAAACTTGATACTGCTACATCATGATTTGTAACTCAAAATCTGCATTGATTCTGCAAGTTTTGAACTTTGATCATGAGAATTTGAATCCGACATTGGAAGTATGATAATCTAATTTGGGGTTTATATGGACTTTGCTCTCTTTCATTTTCACGATGTCATTCTTTCTATTTTGTTTTTTTTTTCTTTCTTGGCAGGGAACAAAATCAAGCATGCTGTTATCATCGGAATCTTAGGAGGAGTGACGGTACTTTCTATCATTACAGTGATCATTCTCATTTTCAGTAGAAATAGAACCAAAAAGGCCACCAAAAAAGATCGAAAAATTGCGTCTAAAAGATCAACGTCCAATAGAACTCTTTCTTCAAAGAACCATTACCTTCGTAAAGGAAATGTAGAAGGTAAAATTACCAATTTTAACCAAAGCAACTTATAATGTTTGACATACAAATTTAAACTTACTGTGGTAAAAATTGGTGCAGATGCAACACCATTTGAATCAGAAAGAGCAGTAATTTTTGATCTCGAGGAGATTGAAGAGGCTACAAATAACTTTGATGAAAGTCGAATAATAGGGGCCGGCGGATATGGGAGTGTGTATTTTGGAATCCTAGGGAAGAAGGTATGCAAATCCCACAAAACTTCTAACGATCCTCAATAATGCAAGCATATCTATTTCAAGTGCTAACAAATAACTTGGAGAGTAACTAGAAATTTAACTCTCAGGAGGTTGCTGTAAAAAGGATGAGGTCTAACAAATCCAAAGAGTTCTATGCAGAACTCAAGGTCTTATGTAAGATCCATCATATAAACATTGTAAGTAATATTTCTGATGGAATGATCATTAAGCTGATGTAGTTTTTAAGATTTGATTTTGATTAAATTATTGTTGCAGGTGGAGCTGTTGGGATATGCCAGTGGAGAAGATGACCTCTATTTGGTGTATGAGTATGTTTCAAATGGATCTCTCGGTGAACATATTCATGATCCATTACTAAAAGGTACATTGGATTCAAGATTTCATAGACCATTCTCTGAGAGTCTGAATTTCAAAATGCTAACTGCTAGTTCAGGTGCACTTTATTCTTGCTAATACAGGAAAAAAAAAAGTATATCAAGAAATTTCTAAGAATGGTACTGGAACAGGTCATCTACCTCTTTCTTGGAATGCTAGAGCACAGATTGCTCTGGATGCTGCAAAAGGTCTTGAATACATACATGATTACACAAAAGCTCGATATGTGCACCGTGATATAAAGACAAGCAATATTCTCCTCGATGAGAAGCTCAGAGCCAGGGTACTCATCACTTGAGTTATTTTACTCTCTTTTCTGAATGTAAATGCTCCTCTCTGAATTTTATTTTATTTTATCTACATTTTATTAATACTTTTATATTGGGCATTGTTGGGTGATAGGCTTGACTATGCACGCTAAGGCAGTAGCTGATGTTAGTTGATGTATATGGCGATGTGTCAGCATTCTAGTGAGTTAGTTATGAAAGTCAAAAGTTGTCATAAAGTGTTGTTAGATCTGTTGTAACCAAGTGCAGCCTCTATAAGCAGCACTTCTGTATTATTCAAGTGCAGATTGAATGCAATTCTGTTTCAGCATCTTTTCTCTCTCTCTCTCTCTAATTTTCTATGTCACTTTCACTCATTTTCTCTGAGAATCATGAAGTCTAACAGGCATGTTAACCTGAATTACCTGTTCATTTGTTTGAAATTTTTAGTTGTGAAAGTAGCATTGAATTAATTCTGTGTACTTCAAAGTTCAGTTTATTAACTTGACATTGGTACGTAGGTAGCAGATTTTGGACTTGCAAAGCTAGTAGAACGAACTAGTGATGAAGATTTTATAGCAACAAGGCTTGTTGGAACACCGGGCTACCTTCCACCAGAGTAGGTTTTATGCTTTTATTCTATATCATAATCATAAGTAGGCTCTAGCTATCGCCTATCATAAATCTGCTTGAACTAATGTAGACAAAATAAAAATTTTCTCTCCTCAGTTAATTTTGCTTCTGAAATTCTTGATTATTGTTCTTTAAGATCTGTGAAGGAGCTTCAGGTGACCTCCAAAACTGATGTATTTGCATTTGGAGTGGTTCTATCAGAGCTGATAACAGGGAAACGTGCCCTATTTCGTGACAGCCAAGAAGGCAACAAAATGAAATCACTTATCACAGTTGTAAGTCAAACTCTATGTTGAGATAGAAGAAGAGGTGGGGGTGGGGGGAGTGAAATTTCAATTTTTTTGAGGACCATTCTAGTGATAAAATCTTAAATACATTAGGATAATGCGATAGAGTACACTTTAAAATTGCCCAGGAAGAATTCTAGTGACAAGGTAAGCCCAAGGACACCCCTGGTTATAGTAACAAAAATGAAAAGAAAAGGAAGTTCATATTAAGTCATATCCAACAGTGCTAGTCACCATGGGTTGAAACCATATGTCTAGGCAAGTTTAAACTGCATGTCTTCTAAACACTGGTTCATTTGTGTTCATAAATGTTTATATGATTCCACACAATTAAACTTTGCACTTGAGTGATTACTCTGATGTATCTATTTCACTATTCACTTCAGAAAGAAAGCTTAGCTTACTTTTGATCACATTCAGATTCAAAAAGTATTCCAAGATGATGACCCAGAGAGTGCTTTGGAGGCTGTCATAGATAAAAATCTTCGAGATAGCTATCCTATGGAGGATATCTACAAGGTTGGCTTCATATATCTATTGCTCCCCTTTCTTATTTTATTATTATCACGATACGTTTCCCTCTGATATAGAAATGTTGCAGATGGCAGAAATAGCGGAGCAGTGCATGAGTGAAGAACCAATGGACAGGCCTGAAATAAGGGAGATCGTGGGGATATTGTCACAGCTTGTGATGTCCTCCATAGAGTGGGAAGCATCACTTGGGGGAAACAGCCAGGTCTTCAGCGGCTTATTTACTGGAAGATGAAGATGATGACTTCTGTCTGTAAATGGTTATTTCATGTCACTTCATACCAATATGTTAATATTTGCCTCTTGTGTTTATTATAAATATAAGTCAAAATCATTCACAGCTTCGACTTATCGGTTTGAATTTTTTTTAGATGAAATGATTCTGAACATAATATTACTACATTCATACTAAGTGATCAAGAATTTATAAAGTAAGATAGTCAAATTTGAAATTACACGCTTCCTTGTTTTAATCCATGATACTATGTGACTAAACCTAATTATGGCATCTTGGAGGATCCATTTCATTTATTTATTTATTTGTATAAATTGAAGCAATTTCAAAGGCTGAAAATTAACATGAAGCTAAAATACTTTGAACATCTCTTAACTTGGGTTTTTTAAATTTAAATATTATATATTTTTAATTTATGACATAAATTCTATTCTTAAATCAAACTCTACAAACTAATGAATCCATGAGTTAAATAAGTAATTAAGAAAAGAAATTTAAATTTATATAAAATCATTTATTAAGGATGAATTCAAGGATCCAAAAGTTCAAAAAAGAAATTAAATAGATATATTGCGTGTGGATTTAGGTTGAAGGCCACCAAATAAAAAAATTGGAATATATTTTAAACTATTTTATAAAAATTATTTGAATATTTTAAGAGTTACAGTTATCTATAAAATATTATTAAAATATAATTTTTTATAAAAATAAATAATAGAAGTGTAATATTAATAAATTATTATTTTAAAAAGTTAATATAATTTAATTATTGTTTGATTCTTATTCTGATATTTTTATAAAAAAAATTATTTTTTATCTTAATTATCATTTAATATTAATAGTATAATTTGTATCTAATTAATACATTCAAAAAAATAACATAAAAATATTAAAATTACCATTTGAAAACATTAAAAATAATTGGAGTATAATTAAAAAATAAAGTATTTATTATATTTATTAAATTATTCTATAAAAATTATTTATGCATTTTAAAAGTCTAATTATATAAAAAATACTATCATTATATAATTTTTTATTAAAATATTTTATTAAAAAATATAAAAAAATAGTAATTGACCAGTCAATTAATAAAATAATTAAAATAGATTTAATTATAGTATAAGAACTAAAGAAAAATCTTATGATAAAATTACAAAATTGAGGAGGAAGAGTTTTTTTTTTTTTTTAACGTTGGCGTCGCTACGGCGTCGTTGGATCCCCTTTGCAGGTTGATTGCGCTTTGCTTTCTACCCGTACAAATATTCCGCCACTACTCAGCTCCATTGTAACATCTGAGAAGCTCAGATCAAACAAGAAACTTGCGATTTCACACCCCGTTACTGCAGAAACGCTTGCACAAACCTTTAAAATGGTTCGGCCACTAACATGGCGGGCTAAGCCCTAGAGTTTCCATCTCTATATCGGGAATCTCGATCTACCTCTGCTATTGCTTGATTCCGTTTCCGGCCACTAACGCCGATCCGATCTGATTCCGATCCGATAGGATCCGACCTGTGGAATCCTTACGAAGCAAGCACCAATGGCAGGGGCAGCCTCTGCTCTGTTCCTTCTTGACATCAAGGGCCGCGTTCTCATTTGGCGCGACTACCGTGGCGATGTCTCCGCAGTCGAGGCCGAGCGCTTCTTCACCAAGCTCATCGAGAAAGAGGTTCCATTCTATGTTCCAATAGATCGATACTTTCGTTATTTTTTGAATTTTATTCTAGTGATTGGTTGCAGAGAAACTACAGGGAATGAAGTGAAATCATTATGTATATACATTTTTTTTTTGCATTATCTAAATTCAACTTAGCAGAAGTAACGCTTGATTTATGTGTAGTTAGTTTTAATTTTTTTGGAAGAATTTTATGTTGTTTTAATTCTTCGATAGCTTGATTGAATTTTGAGTTATTAGAGGTTGAATTGGGAATATGTAGCTTTATTTGTGAATTTGCCTTATTCTCCTCGCTACGAACTTCTACGGCTTTCTAAATTAGGAGCAAGGGCTAAGTGCAGTTCTCTTGTACATTTTGCAATGCTCCAGGGAGATCCACAGTTTCAAGATCCAGTTGTATATGATAATGGCGTGACCTACATGTATATACAGCATAGCAATGTTTACCTCATGATAGCAACCCGACAAAACTGCAATGCCGCTAGCCTTCTTTTCTTCCTACATCGCATAGTTGATGTAAGCGTTATTAGTAATTATGGTCTTAAAAACATTTCGTATTGACCATATATAACAGTTATTACTATGATACTATCAAAAGATCCGTCTCTTTGTGGCAGGTGTTTAAGCATTATTTTGAGGAATTGGAAGAGGAATCACTTAGAGATAACTTTGTTGTTGTGGTAAAATGCCAATGGGCCTTCACAGCTTTACTAATTACATTGATTCATTTAGTTCTATCATTTACTCAAATGTAGATGAACAACCTGGCTTAAGTTTTTATATCCTTGGCAGTATGAACTCCTCGATGAAATTATGGACTTTGGCTACCCTCAGTATACTGAGGCTAAGATTCTTAGTGAATTTATCAAGACTGATGCTTATAGAATGGAAGTTACACAGAGACCTCCCATGGCTGTAACTAATGCTGTGTCTTGGCGAAGTGAAGGGTTAAATTACAAGAAGAATGAGGTGGCTATTAAACGAGCAAAAAATTCTTTCTCATTTTGATTTGTAATTTGATGGCCTTAGCCACCAGTTGATATTCTTTTCCCTTTTTCGTTTTCAGGTTTTCTTGGATGTGGTGGAGAGTGTTAACATACTTGTCAATAGCAATGGGCAAATAATTAGGTCTGATGTTGTTGGGGCACTGAAGATGAGAACATATTTGAGGTTTGTTTTTTCTTCTGATTTATTGAGTTTCAAGCTATTGAGATGAGCTGCTAGCTAACTAGGTAGCAATTAGCTTTACAGTTTGATGATTCACTTAGCTTTCTGGTGAAAGACGGATTTATTGAGAATGGGGAATAATACAGAACTGGAGGATCAGGAATATTCATAATAACAACAATAACAAAACAAGGAAAAAGAGAAATAGAAAACAAGAGCTCAATGGAGCTCTCAAATTCCTCTGAATATTTGACAAAAGAAAATGCCTTAAATAAACCCATATAGAAGCAAGAAAAACTATCCTATTCAAAAGAAGGTTCATTGCTATTAACTGCTGGCTAAATGTCCTAGCCTTTTGCCCTAACAAAATGCACCACATGCCTGCAAAATGACCACAAGTGCACAACCACTCAGCACCTCCCAAAACCCCCAATAACAGTAGAGAAGAAAATCTCAAGAGCAGGAGATCCAATGCTCACCAAAGATTTGATACAACTTACCCCATAGCTGCCTAGCAACGTCACAAACACAATGCAGAAGATGATTGGCAGTTTCGAAGCTCCTGTAACACAACACATAACAGAAACATCTGGAGACAAGAATTTATGTGTTCAATGCATCTGCACACTAATAAATATTGCTGTCCAAACTCCAAACAAAAACCTTAACCTTAGAGGGAGCGTTAACCTTCCAAAATGAAGTTTTAACAAATTATGAAGTTCAATTCATACCAAAGGATGGACTGTAACAATGGTCATAATTTGTATTTCTGAGTTTCAGTTATTAACAAAGGATTCTTATGGATTTTGTATGGTAGTAAGTAGTAACACGGTGTCAGTTTCTTCAAATTGATTGCTTCATCTAAGCCTGTTGGTTTATAAGCTAGTACATGCTGCTGACCTCTGGTTTCTGGTTTCTGGTTTAGGTGCTTTTATTGTTCTGTCTAGTGTATATGTGTTCGTATCAATGAGGGGGCACATGTTAGGGAACCAAGCATTAGCTGTTTATAATTTTATACATTTAGTTAATTGTTGTTTTATTGTCTGTAACTTGATTTTGAGGAATGGAATTGAAATTGGCAGTTTGGAGTATTTTATTTTCTGTTTACTGATTACACGTGCTTGCACTCATTGGACACTCCTGAGGTATTCTTTAGGAGCTGTTGCTAAACATGTGTGCCCATTGTCCACGAATTATAGATATTGCCAAAAGGTCCAACCTTTGGACTCGTATTGCTTTCAACAAATACATTTGAGAATGGTTTGGATACATTCACTGTGAAGTTTCTATTAATCTAATCAACCTTAGTGCTGCAGAATACTTATATGTGACATTTTTAGCTTATTCAATGCAGTGGTATGCCCGAGTGTAAACTTGGCCTAAATGATAGAGTATTATTAGAGGCACAAGGAAGGGCAACCAAGGGGAAAGCAATTGACTTGGAAGACATCAAATTTCATCAGTATGTATGCTTGACTCTCTTGTCTTTATAAAGCAATCCATGTTGATCATTTAGGGTGCAAAATATTGATATTCTTTCTGCAAGAATGGATCTCTTTCTTAATGCTAGTTCTCAAACTATGTGCCTATATTTGATGAAGGTGTGTTCGTTTGGCCCGATTTGAAAATGATCGAACAATTTCCTTCATACCACCTGATGGATCATTTGATTTGATGACATACAGGCTCAGTACACAGGTTCATCTTTAGAAATGAATTATATTCCTTTCCGATTGAGGGGTGATGTGTGTGTACTGTATGTGTAGAGATAGAGAGAGGTAGATCAAGAGAGAGAAGAATTTTCAATTCTTGGGTTTTTTTTAACCACCTGGTTTCAGGTTAAGCCTTTAATTTGGGTGGAAGCACAAGTTGAAAGGCATTCAAAAAGCCGGATTGAAATTATGGTAAAGGCTAGGAGTCAATTCAAGGAACGTAGGTACTGAGATTTCTTCTTCTTCTTTATTTAAATTCTGTTCCTTTATTCCCCTTTTTACTTGGTGGAAGATGGGAGGATTGCTCCCTTTCAGTTTATGTACTGAGAGCTATTTGCTCTAGATATAGACCAGCTAAACTCTTTCAATTCATGGAATTTGATTATGCAGCACTGCTACAAACGTTGAGATTGAGTTGCCTGTAACTGCTGATGCCACTAATCCAAATGTCCGAACTTCAATGGGTTCTGCTTCATATGCCCCTGAAAAAGATGCATTAATCTGGAAAATAAGATCCTTCCCTGGAGGCAAAGTATGAGTTGACTTGGAAGTGTCATTTTACCCTTGATTAACGCCCATATTGATACCCCTATTTAATTGTGATTTATTGGATTTGAATTTTCCTCTTTGATACTTTCAGGAGTATATGTTAAGAGCAGAGTTTCGTCTTCCAAGTATAACAGCTGAGGAAGCAACTCCAGAAAGAAAAGCTCCTATACGTGTGAAATTTGAGATACCATATTTTACTGTTTCTGGGATACAGGTAATTTCTATGTGGATATAATTTTTCTTATATTTTGAATATTGCTACTCCATTTTCCAGTACTGGAAATAGTGTTTGCTTCCTTCCATGCTTCTCTCTATTCTGTCTGATTACATAGTTAAGCTGATTGCGAGAAATTCACAAGGATTTATAAAACAATTGCCAAAGGAAAAACTTCGGACTTCAGAAAAGGACGGAAGCTAATATGTATAAGGTTATTTGATACCATTTCCATGGTTAATGGTTTTGTTGACGTAGTTTCTAGACATTTATGAGAACCATAAAAAATGCGTAGGACTAGTCCACCTGGACAAAACATTGGCAGCCGAATGATATATTGGTATCTAGGAAATCGTTTATGAGTGATGTAATGGTATTTAAAATGCATCTGAAGCTCCGACTGATTTGATCAAAATGATAATAACCATGTAAATGTTTTGGTTTTGCAGGTAAGATATCTCAAGATTATCGAAAAAAGTGGGTATCAGGCACTTCCATGGGTGAGATACATAACAATGGCTGGAGAGTATGAACTGAGGCTTATTTGAGATCTTGTATCTTCGGTTGGTATTTGAAATCCACCAAATAATTGTGCCATCTTCAATGATGAATGATTTTGAACTGGTGGATCAGGCAGGGAGTCTCAAAAGAAACTAGTTATTTTAGACCCGGCATAAATGAGGAATTTATTTGACTTACCATCTCTCTCTGCATGGTAGTTGTGTTTTGCCAGCCGTTTGTAAGTTTCTCAGTTGTCTTGATAGTTCAGTCGTCATGTCAAATGATGAATTGGCAATTGCAAGTCCAAACTCCTGTAAGCTCTTTTGGTCATATCTGTACTGGTTGGGAAAATGTTTTGGTTTTTTTTTTTTCACCTTGGGTTTTTGTATTCACAATTTGTCCATCTTTTTCCATTGCCTTCAAATTGTAATTTGATTTACACCTGTAAGAGAATTTGTTTTGCTTTTGTATCACCAAGATTGATATCCGATACAAACTAAGCTTTTATGACCTCTAGAGACGAAGTATTTCAAATAAAGGTAGTTCTATGCAGAATTTGAGTTCCCACAAAATTCCTAGTATCTAAAATTCAATTACTGAAACATTAGAAGTGGAAATCTCAGAATACAGTAGTGAGTCCCCACACTAGGCAATTCTCCTTTCAACAAAATTTGCTAGTAATTATCGCTGCCAAGGCAAGATATCCAGTGATCCGAGAATTGGCAAAATTCAGTTCTAAAGGTTAGTTTCGTAGTGTTGGTATAATTACCATTTGGACATAAATGGTGGAGCCCATCTGTGGTTTCCATGGCTGCAAACCGTTCTCTAAACGATATCCCTCGTTTGTCTTGGTATATGATTCTCTATGTCATAGTAGATTTTGTACTCTAATTGAGTAGGGGTGTTTGCGGTGTAGTTTGATTCGGTTTTAAAAGTTCAATCAAACTGAATAGTCTATACAAAATTCAGTAAAAAATAGACATATTTGGTTTGGTTTAAGTCTAGCAAATAAAAACAAATCGAACCAATAAAAAACAGTTAAATTTGATTCGGTTTTATGATTTTTGTGGGTTCATTTCAATAAATTTTTTGACCATTTTAATAAATTTTTTGACCCAATTCAACATATTTTTTTAGTCTATTTCAACAATTGTTAGCCCATTTCAACATTTTGGCCCATTTTAACATTTTGGCCCACTTCAATTTTTTATTTATTTTTTATTTGTCATTCTGTTTGTCCAAAAAAAATATCATTTTAGGCTTTCGGCCTGCTTGGGCTTAAAGCCCTTTCAGATTGTATTTGAGACCCCTTTAGTCCCAAAAAAAAAAGTGGTATTCTTTACTTAAGTGTCATTCTGTTTGTCCAAAAAAAAAAATGTCATTCTAGGCTTTTGGCCTTAGGCTTAAAGCCCTTTTAGATTGTATTTGAGGGCCCTTTAGTCCAAAAAAAAAAGTGGTATTCTGTCTCTCAAAGTATAATGACGTTTCTAATTCCTGCATATAACATGTCATAATTGCTATCAATCAACATAATTAATATAATTAATAAGTAATTTCTGTCATTCACCCAAGTATGTAACATGCCATAATTTCCATTTTACCATTCACCCAATCATGTAACATACAGTCTAATAATTAATTCCATTCTAAATAATTTCTAACTAACTAATAGAAAGTCCATAAAACATATGATTTCATAATTGCTATCAATCAACAAAAACTTATAAAACATAATAAATCCATAATGCTATCAGCAGACAAAAAGAAGATCAAAAGACATAATATCTATAACTACTATCTTCTGTCATTCCAGCCATATACAAAGTTTTCCTAAGACTAAGATCTCCATAATCAAGTACACAACTTGTTAAAATATAACAATAATTAAAACATAATTAGTACAATTTAAAATGTATTGGATAAAAAATACATAAAAATTTATTTTATTAAATATAATACACATACCGCTTAGAACAATAGAACATATTCTTTTACAAGTCTAAATCTGAATCGGATTCAGCCAATGGATCAGTTTCATCTAATAATTAAATATACATATTAAGTCGAGAAACAAAAAAAAATTAATACAAACTCTTTTTAGCACAAACAATTTATTAAGAAAATGCTATTTGAAATAAAAATAATATTACATATCTCAGCCTTATCAATGTCACCAGTTTGCTATTCTATGTCAAAAGAAAAAAGAGTAGATCGAAATCAATTTTGTGCATAAATAAGAGCCTCTACTATTCTTGGAGTTAAAGAACTCTTATATTGATCAAGAACTCGATTCCCTGTACTAAAAGCTGATTTAGAAATAATTGTTGACATTGGTATAGCCAGTACATCCTTAGCAATTTGAGCAAAAATGAAGAATCTAGAAGAATTTACCTTCCACCAACTAAGAATATCAAACTTCGGTGACATCTTTTCTCGGGCATCCGTTAAATATGTTTCCAACTCAAATTTGTGATCTATAGCATCATGCTTACTCATGTCCATATCAAATTCCATAACAAAAAAGTCTTTTGCATCCATTGAAATTTTCACTTCTCTACTTGAATGGAAAGATTAACCAACATCTTGTAATTTTGTAATACCATAAAAGGATTTATATTTATCATGCATGCCATTGAGTACTTCCTTTACCTTTTCAATCACAAAATTAGCCAAGTCTTCATCAAAAAGTTTTGAAAAGCTCCACCCAAAAAATTTCAACTTGTATCTTGGATCAAAAATTATGGCAACAAAAGCAAACATGTTCATATTTTTTAAATTCCCCAAATATTTGTCATGTTTAGCCTTCATTCTAATAGTCATATTCTTTAATAATGCATCATCATCACTATCACACCAACCCTTCAAAGTTTTCACAATAAGATAATATTCATAAAAATATTGAGATGAATTCACATGTAAAAAGTTTAAGACATTTTTAGTTGCATAAAAAAAAATCTTCAAAAACTTTACAAAATGTCTAGCATTAAGCCAATCTTCTGTATTTAAAGGACCGAGTAGAGAATCCAAAAAAAAATTGAGCATCCCACTCTTGCAACAAAAGAAATGCCTTTTGAAACTTCAAGGCACTCTCAAGAATAAGGTATATGGAGTTCCACCTTGTTGGAACATCCAATTAAACCATGCTCTTATCTTATATCTTAGCAAGCTCTATGCATTTCTTAAATTTTTGCATACGTGCGGGAGAAGTATGCACATATTTGCAAGCATCCCTAATTTTGCTTATTGAATCATACATTTCTTTCAAACCATCAGTAACAACAAGATTTAAAATATGAGCACAACATCTAACATGCATATATTCCCCATTTATCACACTTGAATTCTGTAATATCCCGTAATTTTTGTTTTTCAATAATAATATTTTGTTATAAACAAATATATTTTTATTTGTTTAAAAAAGATTATGTTTTGCTAAAAGAAAGTATATTTTTAATTAAAATAATTATTGTTTTGCTTAAAATAATTATATTGGCTTTTAATAAATTTTGTTGTATTTTTAGAAATATTCTTTCTTTTATTGTGTATAAAGATATTTATTTTATTATTTTTTTATTAAAATTTTTATCAAGAAAAATCATGATTTAAGAGTTTAACTAAAAGTTTATGAGAATGAAAATTTTTAAAATTTTTTGGGATATTTTAAGATGAAAAATGAAATTTTTATGAATATATATAAAAGAAAATTTTATTATTCAATTATTAAATTATTATTATTATTATAAAAAATAAATAAAAAGAAAGTAAATGGGGAGGTGGAAGACGACATGCAAAACCAAGAGTGAATAGTGATAAATAGTAACATTCAATTTCTCTCTAGAATTGGAGCGTCTACAGGCCTTCGATCTACAAATTGAGGATACCACTAGATTCAAGACAAAGAATACTATGGTTTTGACTGATTAATTTTTCAAATCAGCCGTTAAATCGCCGTAAATCTGAAGTAAAAAATCTCAAAAAAAGATAAATTCTGAAACTCTTATTTAAAGACTTGTAATTGAAATTCTGACACCGTAGATGAATTCAGGAGTTAGATAAACCTTAAGATATAAATATTTTCGACTATCTGACAATTTTTTATTCGTCGTAAATAGTAATTTTTGGTGAGTGAATAGTGACCAAGCACTCAGAGTCATTTTCTAAGTTTTTAGATCCTCCAGACACATTTTTGAGATTTAATTGGTCAAATTCGGATTGAAAAAGTACATTTTAGGATTGTCCAACCAGGAGCTCTACTCTGTGAGTAGATAATTCTTTCTATAACTTGCCCCATACTTTTCTTGAACTATAAATGTATTATTGTTTCTATTTATAAATTATTTATACTATTATATGTTTTTGAAATGTGTTAAAATATTTGTTATACTTATAAACTGGCACATAGTTCAAGAAGAGTATAGTTTTAGAAATGAATTTTGGAACTCATTGAATATGTGGTTGTAAATGTATTTATCATTATTTGATAAAGTGAATATTATGTGCATGATGCATTAATTTGTAAAGCTATATACTTGTAAAAATTATGCATGTCATATTATAAATGAAATTGAATGGCAAGTATAAAACTCATAGCGAGTTGTTTGATAAATATGATAAGCGTAAAGCTCATGGCAAGTTGCTTGATAATTTTACATGTATTTATATGCATTGATGAATATCGGCTAGTTGTATGGCTTGTGACAGTACCAAATAGGGGACGCCCTATTAGTCTGAGTGAACCGGGGGAGAGTCGCTCCAACCAGGTGACAGTGGTAATGTGGGGAGCAGGAGGGTGATGTACTCACATTTCCTGATCACTTATTGTGACTGTGGTCGAGGTCACTATGCGTATAGCAAATGCGTTCTATTTTTATTGCATTAACCAGATTGCTGAGTAAGACAGGTGCATTAAAAGTGATGATTTTATCTCTAAATCTTAATATTTTACTATAGTTTATACAGCTGAGCATAACAACATTTGTTTAATTATCATACCGTGCATCATATGGTTTTAGATATCTGAATATCCTTTGAATTGAAAATATTTGAAATACGGGTCCCATATGAATATACTTCTGAACTGTATTTTCTATGTGACATATTTTAAAATATAAGTATATCCATATGCTGACCTAAAAGGTCATAGGAGGAATTATTTGCTCACTGAGTTATCAAACTCACTACACGATATTTTCACATTTTTTTCAGATAAGAATATCAGAGTCTGATTCGGTAGATAGGTAACATATCCTCTGGGTGAGTCTACGTTGTTTACAAGACTCAGTTTTTGAATTATACCGTTGTTGTAGTCTAGAGTGTGCTCTGAATACTACAGTCAGGATCTCTGTTTTTGCTGTACTATGATGTTTATAGACTTGATCTGTATATTGTGTATACATGAAAGATCCTATATGTATCTGTTCCCATGATAAAGAATTTAATTTTGCATCTTTATGGAGAATATCTATGTGTGAAAATAATAATAATTTAAAAAAAAAATTATTTTATGTAACGTAAATTGGGGACGTTATATATTTTACTCATTTATTTGTCTCCGCAAGTATGCTATGGCAACATCATTTGAAGTAGTATTATCAACTGTTATTGTAAAGATTCGTTCAATTCCCCATTCAGTAAGACATTTCTCTATTGTTTGACTAATTACTTCTCCTTTATGACTAGCAATTGAACAAAAGTTCAAAATTCTTTTATGCGACTTCGATTTAACATCAATAAAATGCACAGTAAGACAAAGATAACTCAAGTTTTGCACAGAAGTCCAACAATCAGTAGTCAAACAAACATTTTGAGATTTCAAGGATAACAAACTTTTCAAATTTTTTTTTCTCATCCAAGAAAAGTCTATAGCAATCTCTAGCCACTGTAGTACGAGATGGAATAGGAAATAATGGCTGAACAATACTCATAAAATATCGAAACCCTTCAGCCTCAGCAAATTTAAAAGGTAATTCATCAACAATAATCATTCTAACTAGAGCTTGCCTACATACATGAACATCAAAACTAACAGCTGATAAATTGTTCTCAGTCCCTTTCCCTTGTTCTTTTCTTTTTTGTTGGAAAGAAAGAATGGCTTGTTTTGGGTCTAATAATTCTCTGTGAAATTTTCTACATTGATTTTCTAAGTGATGAGCCATGTTAGATATTTCATTTCTTTTTCTATGAGCAGCATTGTCAGCCCCACACCAATTACATGAAGCCCTAGGCCAATTTGGGTCACGGCTCTTAATATTGGTAAAATATTGTCATACCCAAAATTTAGGTGTAACAGGTTTTCTCTTACCTTCTCGGATGTCATCCTCTTTATTTTTCTTCTTCTTCGAAGTTGACACATTAATCTCTTTATTCCTTTTAGAAGGCGCTGAAGCTGCTTCATACACATTTAGAGTTGGAGATCTTGATCCTTCAGTAACATGTGCATCCTCAAGAATTCTTTATTGTATTTCTTCTGATTCAACCATCTTTGTTAACTTTTTGCAAAAAAAAATAGAATAAGGGATTTAGTTATCTGCTGTCATCCTCAAAAATGTCTCAACAAGTGAAATAAGAGAGAATGGCATCTGTATACATTTAGTCTTTGTTGTATTTCCATCTTTCTTCTAATTCAACAAGTGGAATTATTACTAAACCCTGCTTCTATGTGTATGGATTTAACAGCAAAATAAGCATGCCTCTGTGTGCCTCTGTGTGTATGGAATTATTACTCAACAAGTGGAATTATTTCTTCTGATTCAACAAGTGGGACTTAGTTATTTAATTTGAATTCATTATTAGGTCAATCTTTCCATTAGGGCTGATAGCAAGGCCCTAGTTATTTAATTTGAATTAACTTCTTTTAGAATTTAATTAACCTCATTAGCTCATCATGCATCAGGTAAATTAAATGTTTGACACTTGTAAATACACATCTAATTAATTTGCACAGATGATAACTCTCTGAGGTCTAGTAGAATTAAAAAACCTGATGCAATGGAAGTCCCCATAAATATGTAAAGAGATGAGGATTTGAGGCAAGATTACGGATGATTGGCCAACACTAACTAGAATAAAAATTAACATGAATTGTATTTTAGTATGAGATTTTGAACTGTAGTATTGGTCTGCAAATAAAAGACACTTGTCTAACATGTACAATGAAATGTAAAAGAACTAAAGCAACAATACAACACATTCCCACATGCCACATCAAAATCCATCCATATTAAAGTATTGATTGGCTTGATTTCATATTTACCTTGTCGAGCAACGAGTACCAAAAGGGAGAATGAGCAGAGTGCATATTGCAGATGGTCTAGACGGAAAGAAAGAGCAGAGTGTAGATGCAGCAGATCGGGTCACGGACTCGATCCTGGCTTGCCCAAATGAGAGCACTAGCGCAGGGTGAATCTGAAGCTGGCGGCCTATCACTAGAAGCCATAGACGGCGAGTTTAACTAGCAGTGAAGGGAGAGCAAGGCGACGGAAAGAAAGAGCAGAGTGGTAGAGTGCAGCAAGAAGATCGGGTCACAGACTTGGTGACCCAAAAACGAGCGTAGGGTGAATGAAATCTCTTCTCTGTTTTGAAGATGGCGACCTATCACCAGAAGCCGCAGACAGCGAGCTTGAACTGACAGTGAAGTGGAGAGCAGGACGACTTGGGGGCGGGCTCTAGGGCACGATGATGGACAGAGACCAACTAACCAAGAGCTTAGTTTCGGGTATTTGACTTTTTTCGGGGGATTGAGTGTGAAAATTAAAATTGCAGAAGAATTAATGAATTATGAAATGCATTATAAAATTAGCAACAGGGAGTTAGGAACTTGGGCTTAGGGAAGGGCATTGGACCGGACTCTGGGACTGGCGATGGGCTGAAGGGCTGGACCTGGGTTGAAGGACTCTGGGTTTGGACTAACAGTCTGTTTGGTCTGGTTTAGTTGAGAATTTTTTTCAACTGAAAACCAAATCGAACCGTTCGGTTTACTAAAAAAACTAAACTAAATTGTTCAGATTCGATTTTTTTCGATTTTTGTATGGTTCGATTTGGTTCGATCGATTTGGTTCGATTTTGTGCACCCCCATAATTGAGAATGAAGAAAAGAACAAAAAAAATTTAAAAAGGAAAAACAACAGTAAAAATATCCTTTTATTTTGGCCCGAGCTCTTGAGGAAAGATAGTCAATTCATTTTGAATAAATTATAATAACCTCTACTAAGTTTTGTGAAAATTATATTTATGTCTCTTTTAATTTTAAATTATGTAAAAAAAATTCTCAATTTACAAAATTGTCAACGAAATTGCAGGCACAGAGCCTACCTCGCTCCTTGATGAAAGCTAGGACAACAATAATCGATCCTGTTCCCAATTTTGAAATCGTTGACCCAGATCATAGCTCTTGGTTGTCCCAAGGACTCGTGATGCCATGGAAAAAAACTTGCATCATCCAGCTTAAATGAAACCGGTTTAGAGAACGATTGCGGTACAAACCTTGATTGAGCAGAGCGAGACAAAGCCTCTATTTCTGGACCTTGCTCTCTCTGATGCCATGAAACAAATGAAGAACTAAGCGACAGAAAAAATGGAACAAAGAAAGGAAGGAGAAGCCCAATCTCATTCAATCTGTAGTACATCTCAGCCTTATTTAGGCATTAATCTGCCAGTCCAAAAAAAAAAATTAGGCATTAATCCAAGTGCTCGCAACCAATGCACTAGGGAGACTTTGTTCTTACCATAACAATCTTACACTAATAAGTAACATTTAACTTTTGGTCGAAAAAAAAAGGATGAAGCACTAACATTTAACTTCATCACTTTCCTTAACAGTTATAGCAGTTTATACATAATATGACTATCCTCCAACATTATATTTTATTTACTCTTTTTCTTACAAATTTATAAATAATCTAACTTCATGCATTAGAAATAGTTAAAAAGACAAATTAATATGAATATAATTTTTATAAACTTTAATAAAGATTAATGTAATTACTTATTTACTTTTGGATTTATTACTCATATTTTCTCATGAGTTTGGCAAATGGTATGCCATTAATTACATATTATCTTTATGCATATTTTTCTATTAATATTTTATTGAAAAAATTCGTTTTCATTATTAATTATTTTATATTAAATCAATACTACAGAATAGATGTCAAAAGAAGTATGTATACAATTTCTCAGAATTTTTTCCGATTAGTGCTACTTCATCGCACGCATCAGATTCTGACATATGACACGCATCTTCAAAATTCTTTATAATTTTACTTGTGAGAAGAAAATCAAAATCAGATAAGTACCATGGTCCCAAAAAATGATCACATTAACTTTCATAAAGTGCCATTAAGGAGCTATATGGTATACAAATTTCAGAACAAGTAAATTTGGAAGGAGCTCGACTGGAACCGATACTCTTTTTGTGTTCTTTTTTGTTTTTCTGTACCCATTGTAAATCAGAAAACATGTTTGATACGCTCTTGTTTCCATGTAGAAAATTGCAGGGGCCAAAAATACTATTATTAATAAGCCTCAGACCTGAAGAAAGCACTAGTTAATAATAAAATTTTTGTGTATATTATCGTAACCACCTATGAAATATTATTAATAAGCGTCTGAAATAACCGACAAACCTACAAATTATAGAATACGTTAGTATCAAAAAAGAGAAAATCATAAAGGGGAAACGAAAACTTACATTTACAAAGGTGAAGGGACATTTAAGGGTAATGAATAGCCTTTTCCTTTCAGATTTCTCTTTTAATTGAATAAATGTGTGAATAACAACAGTACATATGCTAATCTAATGATGGACTTCATTAGGTACTGTAGGAGGCTTCTTCCTAAAAACGTGCTTCCTGCAGCGTTCAAAAATACTATCATATATTAAATCAAATTGCACTCCTGCTCTCTCCCGATTAATAATGAATTGTATGTGATCACCCTCCACGAACTTGTAGTACCTGTTAGATCAAATATCATAAATTTGTCAGTTCATGGAACAATTTCTAAGATAAAAAATAAATGGGAAGAGAGGGTCAATAAGAAATTTCCTTTAAGCATTTTAAAACCAATAAATATTACAACCTCCACCAGAGTCTGACCATACGAAGCAGAAGCAGAAGCAAATGCAACCTGAGGATCTACCCTGTCTTATCTATTACTTAAATATTTAGGATGCGTCCGGAAAATTTTCTGGATTGAATGTCCCTTGGCATTTCTGACTTTGAAATTTAGCAACGGAAGGGAATCTTCCAGTAAATACATAATAAAATGCCCAACATAGTGGAGAATATGTAAAGCAATTAAGCGTTTCCAAATATCAGAACAGAAAAACAAATTTTAAGACCATTATATGAAATTAAATGAGGGTACTGCATTATAATAATCTCCTCTACCCAATTAAGTTTATCCAAGCTTACTGTAGTGTACAATCTAAGCTAGGTTAGATGGCATTTAGAGGCTCATAACAGTTTGATTAACTTATTTAGTTTTTTTACCTCACAATTCCAGACATAAGCAGATGATGCAAAGTCAAGCTCTAAAAGACTACAGACTTATTTCTTTCAGTATTTACTATTGTTCCAAAAAATAAGGTGGTAGTATATCACAGACCAGATGCCCGGTTGCAATGGTTGGCAGTCTGAATCCTGTGCAACAAAAAGGCTTGGGTGTTCAATTGGGAGGCGAGGATGAGTCATGGATATCGTGTTTAGTGCTCCATCGTTGTCCTGCCAGTCTTCATCCCTGCAATGCCAATTACATAATACTTAATCGGTCAAGCTAAACTCAAATTCAAGCCAGTACTTCACAAAGTAAGGTGAAAATAATATCTAATGCTTAAAAAAAAAATACCTGTAGCCTTTGTAAGGGGGAGAAACATCTGGAGGATGGCGCCACTGGGTCATCTGCAACACTCTTATAAAAAGCAAAGGGTGAATTCCAGTTATGCTCGAAGGAAGTGTGACACCCATGATCTTCCTAGTACGCATGGTAGCATAACTGAAGTAGAATGTATTCGGAAATGTTTGTAGATGAAGGTTGAGTCTTATAGACCCTTGAATTGTAAGATCAGGAAGGATCCAATCCCCTGAAGCAAATGGACCTGTATTACCCAGAAGGCAGTTAACAAGACCCCAAATGCCCATCTTTCTCCATGACATGTTAAAGTGATCAAACCCAAAATTGTAATAGGTCTTCAGCCAGGAAATATCTAACCAATCGTAAATTATTACTCCAATCCGTAAAAGTTGTAGCAGACAAATAGGTTTCATTGTTCTCCCATCTTCTGGCCTAAAAGATTGTAGAGACTAGTTAGCAATCACAGTTTGTTCAATCTGGAACTCAAGTCTGGATTTTAGCATTTAGCAGGACTATAGGAACAATGAAAAAATTTGGCCTAAATAATCATCATATTAATGAAAACACTCATAACATTAACATTCAGTTGCAGCAGCAAATTTATGATCCAAGTGCAGGTTTCACTATCGTGACATCAGACAACATTTGCCAGTTTACTGCCAATGGATCATATTTATAAGGTTGTTATCTTTTTTCCATTCCATTTATGTCGCTAGGAACTGTCACATGCAGTCCTAATCTAATCACCCCCTTCCTAGCCGATAAGATAGAATTAATACAGCCAAATGAAATCATAGGTTGCTATATATCATATCACTCCCTCCAGGTCAACTCTTAGATATGGTTCATATATTACATTGAGCATGACTTCAAGTTCTCCAACATTGACATGAAATGTAAAGACTAATGAGTCTCGAAGTCTGAAGCACGAGAACAAAGTCAATAAGAACTTACTGCATGCCATCATAGTAGGTTCTTGTAGTGCCATTAAATGCTCCTGATAAAGCCGATAAGCTTAATACCCAGTTTTCTGAAGTGTTTTCATACCCTTTAAATGCCTGAAGACAACATGTCAAATTATCAACATTTTTGCATTTTTCACTTTATAAGCTAACAGTACATAAGCCATCGATAGGGACTAACTTTATCAGCAAGCATTTGTTGTAAGACACGAACAACCTGTGCTCCGGCTGAGTGCCCAACAAAGTGAATAGGGTGATCCTCATCCCACTCGGGGTAGTGACCTGCGTTCCATTTACAACAAATGCACTTCAGATAAAGTCTAACGCGAAGACATTTTCATTAATAAAAAAATTGCAGCAAAGGGCAAGTAGGAATACAGCTAAAACAACAACAGTACAAGGAGATCTTCGAACCTTGTTCATAGATTCGTCCATATTGCGAGTGTCCGCAAGTTTTGCTATGCTCTTCACCGTAATCTACTTGCCCACCTTTCAAATAATAGAACAATTCGCGAGCCCTGAGACAAAAACCCTTTCAGAAACCCAGGAACAAAATCCAGAAAGAAAATATGGAAGTTTGACGCCTCAAGCACTCACCTATCATAGATACTAGTTAAAGATCCCAAATCAGGGACGAGAACCCTTTCATCTTTCTTCTCTGCCCCAGCAAAGTATGACAAACCACCCAATTTCTGAGAATAGGATTAAGCAAAACAAATAATGATGAGAAGAACAGAAGAAACGGAACGAGATTCATTTGAACGGATAAAATAAGTCAGTGAAATTCAATGCCGAGAAAAAGGAAAACAAGAGTTTACCCCTTTGCCAAACCCAAAAATTCCATGAACTAACACAATAGGAGGCAGATCATCTGTAGCCATTTGCTCCTTAACTTCAATATTCGTATTAGGCTTATGAAAATAATCACTGAGAGCCTGCGAGAGATCTCCGGCCACGCCTGTGCTGAAAATGTAAAGCCCATACAGCATATGAACCATAGAGCTCACAAACAGCTCCGCCAATTGCAGATAAACTACCCATAATCTAATCATTTTGCAGAATCAACCGCCAAACGAAGAACAATGACGAAGTTCCAGAGCAAGAGCCTTCTTTTAACCAAAAAAAAAAAACCACAAAGAAGGCTCTTCGCCGTAGCTGAAAAGAGTTTCAAGTTTCAACCCTTCTTTCGGGGGGTGAGGTTCGCATGTAAAGAACTCTTGGAAAATTGGAAACGCCTCTAGTACTCGTTCTTTGCTTCAACCTCCGAATATGGTCATTTCGCACATTTTCATCGTTTTCCTACCTCATAAAATGCCAACGCCCAATCACAAGGCTTCTTTGTTCTTTTTTATTCTTCATCATTATTTGGCAGAGAACGCCATAAATTATAAAATTTAAAAAAAAAATGGAATTATTTGTTCTTTTTTATTCTTCATCATTATTTGGCAGAGAATACCATAAATTATAAATTTTTTTAAAAAAAATTGGAATTACGTTCACTTTTTTTCTAATGTATAAAAATTACATTTATTTTTTTAATATAAATATTTATAAAAAAAATTAATAAAATTTGCCCTCGCATTTTTTTAAAATTTTAAAAATTTACACTAACAATTATTATTTTAATTTTTTTAATATTAATTTAATATTTTAATAATTTGTACTATATTTTTAAGAAAAAAAATTCATAAAATTTTTTTAATAAAAAGAAGTTTTTATATAATTTAAAATTAGTATAGTTTTTATAAGTTTAAAAAACAATAAAATATAATTTACTCTTAATCAAAAACTTGAAAATAAAATTGGTTGGGATAACGACACGTGCCAATTCATGTTCCGCTGCCTCATTTTTGTGGGCTCCACTAGACTAAAGAAAACAATATATATATATATATATATATATATATATAAACAAAAAAAAAAGTCAAGATTTTAGGCTATGAATTAGAATAAAAATAAATAAAATAAAAAGATAGAAAAGTTGGGTGATGGTGAGGTGGGATTCTAGGGGTTTCTTAATTGGTCTAGAGGGCTGTAACGTAATAGAGCCGGGATGGTTCTCACTTCCCAACTAACCCCGACCGCGCATTTCCGCTTATCCATTTTAATCGACAATCAATCATCGAATTCAATGTCTAAGGCTTCATGGATAAGCTTAAGTTTAGACCTCGTCTAATCAAAATAAATGACCTAATTTCTTTTTTGGACTCGTAAAATGATTCAACCATTTTAAAAAAAATATATGCATAGAATTTTTTGGGTTATTAATATCTGAATTTATAACTATATCACGTTGATAAAAAATAATAATTATGTGATGGAATATATTAAAATGTAATTCGTTAAAATATTTTTTTTATATATTTTATTAATTTAGTCTTCTTTTTTGTGGTTTTGAACAAGAGATTATCCTCCATTTGATGTGGATATATCACATAGGACTTAATTACTTGATGTTTATGTTATATAGGCTTTTAACTTGTTTTTATAGGATATATAAGTTAAGAATGTGTTTTTTTTTATTTTAATTATTCAAATTTAAATATTAAGATTAATATTTTAAAAATTCATTTTTTTAAAATACATCAAAGTAATATAAAATATATCTTTAAATTTATTTAAAAAAATAATATTAATTAATATATAAACAAATAATAAAAAAAATACTCTTATTCACTGTCTCTTCAATAAAAAAAATTATAAATTTTTAAAATAATTTTTTAAAATTTTAACTAAACATATATAATTGCTCTCTCTTAAAATAATTTATTTTATATTAATTATTAAATATTAAAATATGTTTTTTTTACCTTTTTAAAAATTTTGTTTAAAATTCGTCGCTTCCCTTGTCCCTTATCTTATATCAAAAGAAAAAATAAATTGAAGTGTAGTGTAAATTGAAACAGCTATCGTATCTCAAAAATAGAATGCAAGTGGGGGAAGGTGATACGCTGAATCTCCAAAGGCATGTGGTGGGGCGGGGTGGGGCACATGCACATTCCGCCTCGCTTCCATTTTCAAAAAATAATATATTTTCGGAAAAACAGAAAAATGCAAAAATTCCAGTTCAAATTGGTAGGCCCGCGCAGTCCGTCTCCAAGACAGATGGTTTAATATTGACCATACAATGAAACTTGATTGACGTGTTTATTAACCGCACGTCAAAGTGTTGATTATCAAAATCAACGAACATCGAAGATCTTCTTCTGATTCCGGGTCCCCCCACACGTTATGACTCAGTCAAATCCGTATGGCTACTTCGGCAGTGAAAAGTGAAAATCCTATTAAGTGTTTTGAAAGATAATAGTAAATGTAATAAAATAATAGATGGCGTGGGTACAACGTGGAAATGAATGCGGAGCACGTGAAAACAGGTCAAAAAAATGCGGGAGGGAATATGATGAGTCAGAGCTTGCGTGTATGACTCTAGAAGTTTCCGCTACCACAAATGGCCTGTCCTGTAGCCTCTAACTAAACGACACTCACTATGATTTAAGAAATAAAATAACCACGACCACGACAATTTCATTTTTCTTCAAGATTCCAAGTGGCCGTATAATTTTGTATAGAATGGTCGGTTGGTAGCTGCTGCACCTGACGGCCCATTTTAGAATCACAAAATGATGATGGTGCGAACTGCGAAGCGCCAACCCGTTCGAGAAGCGTCCCATCCACTAACCGACCCTCCTCTCAAAGTTTTCCTTCAGAATTTCTAACATCATTGAGAGGAGAGGACTGTCAAACGTTTGAAAATCATTTGTTGAAAGATGAGCTTTTTTGACTAATCAGTCATCAGCCTTATTATTTTTTTTATGAGAGTAAATAATAGTAAAGTTCCATTGTTTCTTTAAAAACCGCTTAATGTAAGATATTAGATCTACGCAGGGGTGAAAGTTCTCACAGCCTCTATTATATAGGTTGATCGCAATTTGAGATTTTGATTTTATCAAGATGGCATTGAGCTTTTATCTTCAAAGCAATGTCTAGAGCCGTGATAATTCTCCATAACTCAGCCAGCCTTTAGAACGTTGCCTGTGCCCAATTTTCTCATACAACCTTGTTACGATAGAAATCAAAAAAGAATAAAACACGTAGTTTTCATTTGTATTTTCATAGCACAACACTCACCGTTTCACTAATGAGGGTGGTTATAGAGGACAGGTGGCATGTATGGAGTAGATTGGCCGTTAGTTTTGTTAAGGCTGGTAGAAAATAGTTAAATACGGAGAATAAGGGATGTAAGAGGATCTATCTGACTTTTAATCATTCTGTAAGATTGGATTTCCGAGCTGGAGATCTTTAGCAATAAGAGAAACAATTCTTGAAGAATCTCTCTTAGTTTGCTTTACGCAAATATAGCGTAACAGTGGTATCAGAGCTGCGAAAGATCAGAATCATGGGAGAAAAAGTTACGATCAAGGACGTGCAGCAGAAAATAGTAGATCTGGAGAAGCGTATCGACGGAGTGGATGTCAAGATGGATGGCGTCATTGAAGGAATGAAAACCTTACAACAGAGCAATGACGAATTGAGGGATAATATGCAAAGAATTCTGTCATCAATGGGCGAATTCTTGAACCAGAGACAATCTTCAATGGATGAATTACCGAGGGAAGACAGAGCAGAGTCCAGACCGACGACCATGCATGAACCTTCACGTTTGATTTTTCCTATTTTTGACGGTAATGAATATCGCATATGGAGAGATAGATGTGAACAATATTTTTTGTTGGAAGAAACTAGTGAGCAGCACAGGCTGAAGTTATTGTTGATGGCGATGGAGGGAAAAGCTTTCGCATGGCAGAAGCAGTTTTTGAGATCTGTAGAGGTAAGTACCTTACATTGGAAAAAATTTCTTGAGGCTGTAGGAGCCAGATTTGACACTAGCTGTTTTGAAGATCCGATATCTGAAATAGTTAATTTGAAGCAAACTGAAAGTTTAGTGGATTACATGGAAAAATTTGATGAATTAATAGCAAGAACATCGGTAGATGAAGCAACCGCTCTTAGTTGTTTCTTGGGAGGCTTAAAAAGTCCATTGGAAAAAGCTATACGTCTACAGAAGCCTAAGAATGTTAACGAAGCAATGGCTATGGCAAGGATACAGGACGAACTTTTGATGGAGATGAGTTGTACAGTCGTATTCTACTGCCCAAAGAAAGCCCCTGCAGAATGCTAATAATCCAATGGCTGCTACCACTCCTTACAATAAATACTCTAATTCCAGATCTCCTATGAATTTCAACAGCTTTAGCAATAATCAGAATACTGCTTCCTATCGACAGAATGCTTCAAGAACTAATCAAAATTACGGCACCAATTCAAGAGGTCTACCCTCTAATCAACAGAATCAATCGGCTAACACCAGTACAGGATCAGTGGTGCAAATTGGAGGTAAACAATCACAAAAAATTGGAAAAGAGTCAGAAGCCGCAGCTAGAATGGCAAAAGGCTTGTGCAAATTCTGTGGTGAAAAGTATGACTATAATCACAAGAATGTATGTAAAGTTTGGGGAAGGTTGAATGCTCTGTGGTTAGATTTTGAGAATGAGGAAGCTAGTAATGATGAGAATCAGCAAGGTCAAGGGGAAGATGAGAAGTCTACGAATTCTGAAGACATTCAGATTTCGATCAATGCTCTTCAAGGAACAAGTGGAGGAGAGACAATGTAGGTCATGGGAAGAATAAAAAAACAACAGATTCCTTTTCTTATTGACACAGGAAGTACGCATAATTTCATAAGTCAAGGATGGGTCAAGCAACTGGGTTTAAAGATCCATCAAGTAAAGGGATATCGTGTTAAGGTGGCTAATGAGGAAGACCTTACAGTAACTGCAAAGTGCAAGTTTCTGAGATGGGAAATGGGGAAACATCACTTTACTGCGGATTTTCTGGTATTGCCAACTTCTAGTTATGGAGCCATTTTGGGCATGCAATGGTTAAAGGCACTTGGAGTTATACAAATGAATTGTAAAAATTTAACAATGACATTTGAATTGCAAGGGAAACAAATTTCTCTTGAAGGCATCAAACAAGAGCATCGGGTTTGGAATACTGGAGGCAAGAATTGTAGAATAAATTCAATTTCCAATATTTTTTTTGTTGCAGCTCACAGCAAGCATATATGATCAAGGAAGTGGACAAAGCATGACAGCATCTGAACGGTGTGATGGTAGTAACGAACAAAATAAGGAAGACAAGTTGGGCTTGGAAGCATTATTACTGCAGTTTCAGGATGTATTTCAGGAACCCACTCAATTACCTCCCAATAGACTCTATGATCATAGGATACCCATCATGAAGGGCAGCAATCCGGTAACCCAAAAACCTTACCGATATCCGCAGGTGCAGAAAGATATCATCGAGAAAATGGTCAATGAAATGCTGGATTCTGGAATCATACAGCCTAGCAACAGCCCTTATGCTTCACCAATTGTTCTGGTTAAGAAAAAAGACAACTCCTGGAGATTTTGCGTAGATTATAGAAGATTGAATGATATCACCATTAAAGACAGATTTCCCATACCATTAATAGATGAACTTCTTGATGAATTATATGGAGCAAGGTTTTTTAGCAAACTTGATCTGCGAGCAGGATATCACCAAATAAGAATGCAGGATTCAGATGTTTACAAAACTGCTTTCAGGACCCATAGCGGCCACTTCGAATGGCTTGTAATGCCTTTTGCGCTGACTAATGCCCCAGCAACATTCCTAGCCTTGATGAACCATGTGTTTAAGGAGCAGCTACGGAAATTCGTGCTAGTATTTTTCGACGACATACTGGTTTACAATAGTAGTTGGCTGCAGCACTTGAAGGATCTACAATGTGTGCTTGAAATTCTGAGACGCCACACACTGTTTGCCAAGAGAAGCAAATGTTTTTTTGGAGTCATGCAGGTGGAATATTTGGGGCACGTTATCTCTCATAAAGGAGTGGAGGTGGATCCGAAGAAGATAACTGCGGTTAAAGACTGGCCTATTCCGAAAACAGTTAAGGAGTTAAGGGGGTTTCTCGGATTATCAGGCTATTATCGAAGGTTCATCCATCGGTATGGGGTCATTGCACGACCCTTGACAGAACTCTTGAAATTGCACGCTTTTCAGTGGAATCCACAAGCTCAAGAAGCTTTCGATAAACTAAAAACCCTGCTGACAGAAGCTCCCTTACTGGTAATGCCTAATTTTTCGCAACCCTTCATCATTGAAACGGATGCTTCAAAGCAAGGCATTGGAGCTATTTTGATGCAACATGAGCGTCCGATAGCCTACATAAGCAAAGCTATGGGACCTAAATACCAAGCTTTATCAGCGTACGAGAAGGAATTATTTGCCCTAGTTTTTGCAGTAAAAAAGTGGACGGCCTATTTGGTTGGACATCACTTTGTCATACGAACGGATCAACAGGCTCTTAAGCATTTGTTGAATCAGCAGCTACATACGTCGTTACAGAACTGGGGGCTGGAAAAATTACTCGGGTTAGATTTTTCAATCGAATACAAAAAGGGAAAAGAAAATATGGGCGCAGATGCATTATCCCGAAGAATAGATGCAGGAGTTCTTATGGCCATTTCAGAAGTTGGATCCACTCTGCTGAATAAGGTGAAACAGTTATATGGCCAAGATATCGGTCTTCAGAAAAAAATTCAACTGCTTCAAACGCACCCTACCGCTCATCCTAAATACACTTGGGAATCCGATGTGCTCAAACAAAAAGGGAAAATAGTCATTGGCAATGATCCACAACTGAAGCAAGATATATTAGCAGCTTACCATAGCACTCCGTGGGGGGGACATTCTGGGGTTGACAATACATACAGACGTATTAAAGCAGTTTTTTATTGGAAAGGGTTGCATCAAGAAGTTAAGAATTTTGTTCAGCGTTGTTCATCCTGTCAGCGTAACAAAAGTGAGACAGTTAGCTCTCCCGGTCTCTTGCAGCCCTTGCCCATACCTCGAACTACATGGCAAACAGTTTCTATGGATTTCATTACAGCTCTCCCACATTCTCACGGTAAAACAATGATATTAGTCGTTGTAGATAAGTTAACGAAGTATGGCCATTTCATTGCCTTGCCACACCATGTGACTGCGTCAATAGTGGCCAAAGCATTTCTAGATCATATAGTCAAGCTTCATGGATGGCCTTCAGTCATTATCACTGATCGCGATCCCTTGTTTCTAAGTAGATTCTGGCAGGAGCTGTTTAAAACTCAAGGGGTGCAGCACCTAAAATCATCAGCTTACCATCCGCAGACAGATGGCCAAACGGAGGTTCTTAATCGCACATTGGAATGTTATTTACGTTGTACCATTGGTGAGCGTCCTTCGCAATGGGTGGACTATTTGTCTATGGCGGAATATTGGTATAACACAACTTATCATTCGGCTATCGGAATGACTCCGTTTGAAGCATTATATGGTTACGTGCCTAATGGTTGCATGCCTTATACAGTGGGGTAGTCCATAGTAGAAGCAGTTAATACTGTTCAGCAAACACGGCAGTCTATTGCCACTCTCCTTCAATCAAATATGCGCAAGGCTCAAGAAAGAATGAAGATTCAAGCTTATAGACATAGATCTGAAAGGGAGTTTCAGTTGGGAGACTTTGTCTATCTGAAGTTACAACCATATCGGCAAGCTTCTGTGGCTAACAAAAGCTTTCATAAATTGTCAGCCATTTACTACGGACCATACGAAGTTATAGAGAAGGTTGGAGCTGTAGCTTATCGTTTAAATCTTCTAGAAGGTTCTAAGATTCATGACGTTTTTCATGTTTCACTGCTCAAAAGACATCATGGGTCTCAACCAGTGAAAAGCACTCTACCTCCATTTAATGACCAAGGCATTATGCCGTTGGTACCACTGAAGGTGTTGGATAGGCGTCTTCGGAATAAGAAGGGAAGAGCTATCATAGAGCTGCTAGTTCAATGGGTCCACACTAATCCAGAGGATGCTACCTGGGTTTCGCTTCATCAGTTTCAACAACAATTTCCTCACCTTATGAAGGAGCTGTTGTCTTAAGGTTCCTTGAGGACAAGGAACCCTTATGGGGGGGATATTGTTACGATAGAAATCAAAAAAGAATAAAACACGTAGTTTTCATTTGTATTTTCATAGCACAACACTCACTGTTTCACTAATGAGGGTGGTTATAGAGGACAGGTGGCATGCATGGAGTAGATTGGCCGTTAGTTTTGTTAAGGCTGGTAGAAAATAGTTAAATACGGAGAATAAGGGATGTAAGGAGATCTATCTGACTTTTAATCATTCTGTAAGATTGGATTTCCGAGCTGGAGATCTTTAGCAATAAGAGGAACAATTCTTGAAGAATCTCTCTTAGTTTGCTTTACGCAAATATAGCGTAACAAACCTCCAATCCATCCTCCTGTTGTGTCCCATCCACTAACTAACCCTCCTCTCGGCTTTTCCTTCAATTTTTTACCTTTAAAATGCTACGTAACGTAAACCATAAGTCCGACCCAAACTAGGATTCAAATTTGTTTATAACCCAATTTCTTTAATTTTAAATCCAAATAATTTACCTATGTTATGATCAAGTTACATACGAAACACACTTTGATTAGTAATTTGGATTGTAAATTGTAAAATTTATCTTCTTAGGGTTTAAACTTATTTAATTCATCAAGTGTAATTAGTGATATGTATTAAATACTCGTGGTTCAAAGGGTCATTTTTAACAATGTTTCCCCCTTTTTTTAATTTTTTTTTTTTTTTGTTTTATCCTTGCCATTGTAAGATTCTTTTTTAGAAGGTAAAGAATTCGCGAGAAAGTATTTTTGTTTTTGTTTGAAACTAACCAGGGATTCATCACTAACCCCATAACGGGCCAAATTGGATCTGGGCTTACTACTGGTATTGGCAATTGAGAATATATCTTAACCGTTGGCCCAAATTGGGCCCAACCCTATCCCAGTTAAGAATTAGAATCAAGGCCTGCTCTAACTATACATTCCAACATTGGATACAGCTCTGATCCAAGTCCCCAAAAATAAATAAAAAACAATATATGAAGGTCTTAATGGTCCTCTCCACGTGTCAATCCTCCTTTCACTCAATTAAGAGGGTGACAGAAGAGCAGGTAGCTGGATCCACCGTTAAATCCAGAATTGAATGCTTTGTTCGCAAGTCAGCTGAGAATCCCTATATAATACTGTGCATAGATAGGCTTTTCAGCTTAAGTGTTGGATGATCCATCTCCTACGCAGTCGCTTGCGGTTCAAGTTAAATATTGCACTCACTCACTGCCACACCCACAGGTCAATCCCTTTCTGCTCAATTCTTACTGCGTAGTTGACAATCGGCCCTCCAAAGGTTATATAATATATTTTTTTTGGTACGAAGGTTATATAATATTTCAAGTGGGAATTGCGCAACAGTTTCTAATTTGAAATCCCGGTTGTGGGAAGGCATCAATAACGCCTTTTCCACCCATTGAGTGGTAACTGCTAAATAATAACGTCAATTTTAAGAAAAAGATAGCCACTCATTAATGCACGCAGACATAAATATGAAAAACTTGGACATATTCACGTGCACTTCTATAATCAATGCCTAAAATATATGTAATAATAATTCATGTCCCTCCCATGAACATATACATAATAAACCCTATTTGGTCACACCTGTCCTAAAAATCAATTTTGAACTGAAATCTTTTTCGGGTGTGTTTGGATTAGTGGTGAAAAGCTCCAAAAGTCCGTTTCCACTGAAATTTTGCCAGAAGCAACAAAATGTTACTTCTGTAAATTGCTCCAAAATCACGTTTGCGTTGGAAAAAAAGCCAATCCAAACACACACTTCATCGGTGGTGCACAAATTTGAAACTTCTAAACACGAGTGGTGGATGTTCCATCGTTATGAAGAATTGTTACGTATACTATGTTATCTAATTTATTGGGCCAAAACTCTCATAGCCCAATTAAATGTAATTTTCTTCAAATAATTTGACTTTTTAATAACAGTATCTTACCATTCCAACATTTGACTTTTTTTTTTAATTTTTAAGAACATGATAAACATTAAATTTGAAAAAAATAAATTATGGCAAAATCTTTAGTGGTGACAGAATTAATATTTATAATTGAATAAATACATAATTTAATCTTTAAATTTACTAAATCATTATATTTTAATTTAACTCTCAAATTTATCAAATATCAGATAATTTAATTATTTTGATATTTTTATACTAACTACTTGTTGATATGATCTATTAAGTGCTTATGTAATATTTTAAATACCAACTAATTATGTCACATCAGCGTTGACTAAGTTAAAAAAAATAAATATACAATTTAATTTTTAAATTTATTATATCATTATAATTTATTCTTTAAATTAAGTCATTGTATAATTTAATTCTCAAATTTATCAAGGGTCAAAAAATTTAATATTTCTATTATTTTCACGTTAACTGTTTGTAATGTAACATATTACATCAATACTGAATCAATTTAAAAAAAATTTAAAATATTTTATTTTTCAATCTATTTTTTTTTCTTTTTTATGAAAAATTATATTTTTTTTTTGTTTTTAACTAACAACGCCGTGAAACACCTCTTTATTACAAAATTATTCTAATAAGTTTTTTATGACTAAAAATAAAAAAAGTATACTAAAATTTGTGATATTAACAATCATGAATGGTTAGTTTGACACTTTACATATTTTTTGTTATATGAAGAGGCCATGATTTCAACATTTTTAATTATTTCTTATTCAGTGTTATGCTAATTCTTATAATTGTTGCTTTAATTCAAATATTTTAATTCTAAAATATTTTTAATTAATATTTATTAGTTAACCCTCATGATTATATTTGAATGTTGTACATTTAAATAAAATACTTCTTTCCTTATATATATTTTTGCTTGACATATATCATTTTTTTTCCTTTAGAAACAAGAAAAAATGTGTTTTAATTTATGGAATATATTGTCACTTTACTACTAAATAGTTGATAGAATGAAATTTTTTTGCATTGAATTATAAATATATTTACGATAACCTCCTTTTTATTTGAATGCTTCTATGATTTCTATTATCACGCAAAACAAATATAATAGTAAGTTCAACAATTTGAAACAAAATATTATATGAGGTTGAAGGAATAAATTTATTTTTAAATTTTATGGATAAGTCAATATTAATGTGACATGATTAGTTAATATTTAATGTACCACATAATAGTTAATATTTAACGTGCTACATAAACACTTAATTTGTCGCATTAACAAATAATTAAAATAAAAATAACGAAAAAATTAAATTATTTTATGTTCAACAAATTTGAAGATTAAATTGTATAATGACTCGAATTTAAAGATTAAATTGTAAGAAATTAATAAATTTACAAATTAAATTGTGTATTTTTTTTAAGTTGAGTTATTGCTGATGTGGCATAATTAGTTAACATTTAACGTATTATATTTAATAAGTTGTATCAATAAACAGTTAGTGTAAAAATATAATCTAAATCAAAAAATGTATCTAAATAAAATTAATCTTATATTAAAAAAATATAAAAAAACTTATAAAAGTATTGAAAAATATTTTCAGAAAAACAAAATAATGGAGAGAGAGAGATACTAAGAGCGGTATAGTATTTACTATTTATTGTTCAAGATTTACATAAGAGTTCAGTTGGTATACTAAATGAATGACCAGTTAGTCAAAATACTAAAAACAAAAACAAAAAAACTATTTATAAGAATTAATGACCCAATACCATTGATTGACCCCAAGGAGAAAACCCATATAATCCAAACCCAAAAATGGCCGAAACAAAAACAAAAACAAAAACAAAAAAGTTAAAATGGTTCACCTGTGTATATGATTCCCTTAATTAGGGGCATCTCATATTTCTTCCAGGTCCACCATAATAAAAGTAATTCCCCCACACATTATTAATCCCTCCTTGTATGTCATAGCAATTCGGGTGGTCCGCCAAAACCCGGAGATTTGACAAGGGAATCAAGTTATTATCCCAATCCACAACTTGCAAATTCCGAAAATACGAAGCTTTTCCAAAACCTTCCCCGGCAAAATGCCCACTACCCATTTGGGTCGAAGTGTGAAACCCGGATGGTCTTGAATTCACTATTTCTCCCCCAAATTGTACCATATTTGCATGATCCCTTAGGTGGGTGAACAGGAATGATGGCCAGTACCCGACTAGGACCCCCGATCCGAATTCAAGCCACCAATTCCCATGCTTCGGATCCTGCACAGCAACAACAAGCAAAGCTTTAATTTTAGTAACAAGGCAAAACTACTCAAACCTAGACATAATTACTAGCGCCAGCGTGTTAGCCATCTTGAGAAGTGAAATGGGTCAAAAAAGAGGAGGAAGAAAGGTAGTAGTAGTATATGAAATTTGCATTTTTCATATTATTAGAAAATGAGAAAGATGAATGAAGAATAAAAGGGTGTTGAGTTCAGAAGAAGGAAGCTCTTTGGTGGGAAAAAGCAAGAGAACCTTAAAGAAGCAAAGCATAAGATAGTTACAATTCATTATTCGAATTCACCAGTGCATGCGTGTAATCTCGTAAAATATTGAATCTTAACTAGGACAAACACTGTACAGAAAATTTTTGCATTATGATTTTGTTTTTTTTTCTTCAATTTTAGTTACTATTTTTTATTTTACAAAAATCTGTTCCATGCAGTTAATAGCCATAGCTCCGCCTCTGTGTCTTCTATAATTTTTAACACAAAATTCGTTGGCAATACGAGGCTTCCAATGTAGTGGAGAGCCCACCATTGACCGTCTTTTTGTCGTTGTTGAGTTTCTATTCATCTTATGAGTTTTGTGACAAAGCTTAACTTTTCCAATCAACAGTAAAAATAGCATGTACCCACTAATTAAGAAAATGTAACAGAAGTAGCCAAAAAAAAAAAAATGGAGACATATACATAAAATTGCTCATATTCTCAAGGTCAATTTTATATTAGGAGCAGAAAATTACCTTCCAAATGAGTAAACTAATATCAAATTGTCCACCACCATAGGAAGAAGTTGGTGAAATTGCAGCCCCAATTGCAAGTCTATTATTAGTTTGAACAAACCCAGAGCATAGTAAATTGTAGCACCCAGTTGCTTGGTAAGCATCACTCTGCAAATAATAATCAATAATTATTTTTTCCTTTAAATTTAAATATAAATGTATCTTACACTTGAAGCAAAGATAGTATAACTTTGTTTTTTTTTCCTTTCATTGAATAAATCTACTTACTGTCCAATAAGTAAAGAATCTTGGGTAGCTGTCCCCATAGAGCTCAGGGCTGACCTGCATAAAAACAAATGGAATTAGCTTCATTGGCTACAATACAAAATTAAATACATCGAAGAAAATGAAAGGTGGGTTGTTGACCTTAATAACTGCCTTTAAATGCATAACTAAATACGATGCATTTAAGAAAATTTTTGGAAGAAAAAAAGAAAGAAAGAACACTCTTCTGCAAATGAATGAAGAATTAGTATGAAGTAATGAATGAACATGCCTGCCAACCAGCTTCAATAGTATTAAGATCATCCCCAAATGAACCAGAGATGACCCACATTTGGGACAAGCTGAATTCATATTGATTTGCCACCCGAGGTGCCCACACGTTTATGCTTGCCTTTGCTCCATAATACTGATCACCAGTTACATACCCAACTGCATGCTGCCCAGAAAAAAGAAAATATGTTGGTGTTTACAGAGAATCTCTTGTTTAAAGGTTGGTTTTCAACATGGAATAAGCCCTCTTAAGAGGTTGTTGCCCATGATTTATTGAACAAAATAAGTTTGCTTTGTTTATTTCTGAAAGATAAAGACAGTTGCAGAAGAGTCGTGAATGAAAAGACCTCTTGCTTTGGAGTAAGTGAAACTATATTAAGCAAGATGAATTCTGAAACTCCCTGATAGCTATCATTAATAGGACAAGGATGGTGTTTTTATTAAAAGAAAGGAAAAACCCAGATACCCAAATTTATTGAGGATTAGGAGAAGTTCATCAGTATGTTTATTTCTTGCTCCACTTTGTTTGAAAAGAGGAAAAGAAAATCTGGGTTTTCGTTGCTTTCTGGGTTTTCTTTGAAGTGAATAGAATACCTCATGTCCATTGCTGTTGGTGTCCCTCCTAACACGTCTTCTTATTTTTCTTCCAAATCTGCTAACAGAACTTGCTCTTAACATATCTTGTTCTGTTGTTCTTCTGATTGGAATTGTTCCTTCTGGGCATGATTCCCCAGACATGCTCCATAACTGAAAGTTCTCACTTAACACACCCATTTGGCTTTGGCTTTTCGGCCTTTCTGGAGGATCCTGTATGTATGCATGAAAATTGCCATTATTTTAGTTAAAAATTTGAAACTCACAAGCTTACCCATTAAAACAATTGAATTACCAGTGGTTTCATTCCTTTCAATAGAGGATGATCAAAAGCGGGTTGGTGATGAGATATAACACAGTCTATTATATCGCCATCAGGACTCTGCAGAAAAGAAAACACAAGCCCCACGCATTATGATCCAAAACAGAGCAGAAAAGAGAGTAAAAACAGGGGAAGTCAGAGCTCGAAAATTTTCATGTACCTGAATTGTCTTAACAGCAGGCTTGTTGATTCGCTGGAGACGAGTTCTTACAATCTTCAACTTCTGTACCTCTTCTTCTGGTCGGAATGTCTGATTGGCAACTCGGAGGTTGCCCATTTCTGAGGAATGAACAGGACAAACCAAAGAAGCAACAAGAAGGAAATGTACAAGAGAGGAAATGATTGGGGAGTTCAAACACCAGCTAAAATCCATGCTTGAGAAATTTCTTTTCCTTGTTTCTATTTCAAAATATGTTTGTGTTTGTTTACATTGAGGTTGTCTTCTTCCATCGTGAAAACAAAACTGGGAATTCCTAGATTTTGTCCACAGAAACACATCTCCCACCCGATCCATCCAACACATAGCGACTATTCTAAGCAACTTAATTACTCTTTCACCATTTCCAATTTCTTGGAAGCCCAGAATAACGTCCTTCTATTCTATCCCTTCCTCTCTCTCCCTCGACTCTAGTGCTCAAAACTTCTAAATCTCGGTTATATTACCGGCAGCTTGATCTCCCAGGAGCTAGCTAATTAAAATAAAAAAAAAGGGTTGGGTTTTCTTATAGTTTGCCCATGTGGGTTGCAATTATATATACCAGAATAGTGATGAAATCATGCTAAATTTTAAAATTGTGAAGAAAGATATTGTCCCAAGGGAGGTTGGGAGAGAGAGAGAGAGAGAGAGAGAGAGAGAGAGAGAGAGAGAGAAGGTAAGAGGGTGTGTTTCCAGTCTCCAATACAAGGCCTGAAACTTTAGCTTTTGTGCTGTTTATATTATAGGGCAATATGGTACTGATGATTTCTGTTATTCTTTACTTTGGCTATGGGGACTGATAGGAATAGGTAAATTACAAATTGATTCTGGGTTTCTAAAGTTCCATCTTTCTTTTCTTTCCCACTTCCCTAGATGTTCCATTTGTCAGCTATCCATTTTTTATTTTCCTATGAATTTTTTTGTATATACCATCACAATTTAACAAATAAAGGTAACTCACTTTGATCTCTTCAAGTATTTTTCTAGGCCGAAAACTTTGGGTTTGGATAAATTACAACTTATAATAGGAAAAAAAAAACATATAAGAAGCTTTTGCGAAAACCAGACCAATTATCAACCACATTAGTAGATAATGATGTATGTAATCCAAGAATATACTTAGTCATATTCTATAATATTCATTAATTGACAAATTTATTAATTATTAAATTTTATACTTAAATTCATTTAATAGCTAATAATATTGCTAATCAACTAAAGACTATACAAATTTATTTTAAATGAAAAACAATAGGTCTGGTACACATTAACACTAAAATATAAATTTATATACATTATCGATAAATTGAATTATATACAAATTAATTTAAATATCATTTAATTCTAATATCATAAATGTATATTAGATATAAAGTAAAAATATATTTGATAGTATAATACATAGATATTTGTTATAAGTACATAGCTGTACGTATTCCCATAATACGTACGGTAGTACCACTGCTTTTTCTACAGTGGGTTCAAGGCAAGGCAATTTTGCTTGTACATTAATTTAGTTGGGCATGCCTAGTTGTAGTTGGCACGCGCATGCGCCCTCCATGCGCGTCATGGTTTGTCTAAGGTTTGGGGGCTCAATCTTCTCTTTTGTCGTTGCCCAACCACGCCAACATTTACCACTTTCCTTTCCTCATAAGACTTATCCCACTTATTATTATACTCTATATCCTCTCTTTTTCTTTTCTTAATAATGTTTTTTCTCTAAATACTTTAATTAATTAATACTAGATTTTCATGATAAAATAATTTTTTATACTTATAAACTTGTGACTTAGGTCATAACTATTGAGTTTGATAGTTGAAATTTTTTTATAATATTAAAAATTTAAATTTGTAAAAATACACTAGTAACAAAAGATAACTTCAATATTTTGGACAAAATTTTATTCCAAAAATATGAAAATATTCATAAAAACTAAAAAAAAAAATATGATAAAAGATTTATATATATATATATATATATATATATATATATATATATATACACACACACTAAAAAAGTGTTATAACCATCATTTCCTCTATTGAAATCATTATCTTAATTAAATTCTTACTAATAAAATATGCACGCGTATTTACAACATCTTCCTCCTGAATTAATTACTACATATATGGTAGGTACGAAATGAGAAAGAGTAAAAGGAAAGAAATAAAAGTTAACAACAATATACAAACACATATACGTTTTACAAAGCTCACTCCTCGCTAAACTTCTCGTGTCTATATTACATTTACATACTCTTTTTACTACAAAAGAAAAAAAGAATGCTTGTATTAGAGTTTTGAGTATTTCGAAGCTATTATTAAATTGGGATATAATTAAGGTTAGTTTAGGAGCTATACATGCCATAATTCTCGTTTTGTCTTATTAGTTTTGACAAATTATTTTAAAAAATTATTATTATAGAAATAAAATTATGTTTATATATGTAACAATATATATACACATTGCTTATTTTCTTTTAGCCATTGTATAATTATCAAATTAAATGCGCTAAAATACTCCTTCACTTCTCTAAAATCGTTAAACAATGAGACGTCTTACGCTTGGAACGACGAGATAGAATATGTAATATTCAATCCTAAATACTCAACTATATATTATAAAATAAATTGCATTTCCTAAGCCTTTGTCAGACGCTTGCATGGGACTAAAGGGCTCAATCATATTATGAGAGCACCAGAGCTGGAGTTTGCCTTTCACAGTAATCGCCTTCTCCTTTTAGGGGTCTGGCAATGATGCCTACCACTTTGCCACCAGTCCCTTTATTTTCTAGCTCTGAATTTTTCAAATCCACTTTTTTTTTCCTACTTCTCAGAACAACCTAACTTGGCTCACTGACTTCTGCAGTATATATAAAAGTTGGAAAGCATCTATCTACAGAATCTGGTCCACTACAAGTCACTCTCATTACTATTAGTTGCCACAAATCATTTACATAATCTCACTGAAACCAGAAACCCATGTTCTTACCTCCAGAAATATTCGGCAATGTCGTTTACACAAGTTAATTAATATTGTAGGCAAAGATGTGCTCAAACTAAACACAAAAGTTCAAGTGATCGAATATATAGTTTCTTCTTTAATTTCATCATCTATCTGTTGCTTGCGGTCAAAATAATACGTGCATGGTTACTCTATTTAAAAGCTTAATTAGTGTGTGGTTTTATGAAATATTGAGGCATTAATTAAATAATGACTGCTTATTATTAAAAATATTTGGGCCTAATTTCACTCTCAAAACTCGAGTCAAGAGAAGGAGGATTGTCTTTACTTATAAGGAGCATATTTTTTAAACATTCACTACAAGAAAAGCGGGGAATGGCGACGGGCGTTTAACGACGGTCATAAAAAACCGTCTCTAAAGCCAAGTTTAACGACGGTTTATGAACCGTCGTTAAAGTCCGACACCTAACGACGGTTTTGAAAAAACCCGTCGTTAAATACGGACGGTTAAGATCCAACCGTGGTCACCTGTGCTGAAGGGAAATATTTGACGGCCATTACGACGGTTTTTCATAAAACCGTCGTAAACTAACGACGGTTAGATATATAACCGTCGTTATTTAACGACGGTTAGATATATAACCGTCGTTATTTAACGACGGTTATAGTAAAAACCGTCGTTAAGTTATAACGTTCGGAATTCGGACCGTTACTCGATGTCCGTGTAGTTTAACGACGGTTTTAGGAAAAACCGTCGTTAAGTTTAGACGTTACGACGGTTCTTTGTAGGAACCGTCGCTAAACCCCTTTAGCGACGGTTTTTGGTCGCTTTAACGACGGTTAATAACCGTCGTTAAACCGCGCGGTCGTCTATATATTAAGAGGTCCCCTTTATTTTTTTTACAACACTTTCTTGATAGATTATTTTTACATAATATACTCTCTGAAATTATTTGTTGTGCTTTTCAAGTTTTTTTACTGTGGTGTTCTCTCCGACGTGGTTTATTTACTCTTAAGGTATGTCATTTAATTTTTTAATTGTATTTGATTACTTTTTTTTTATATTGTATGTTCAAAATAATTTTTTATATTATTTTTTATTTTATTTTGTGAAGATATTGTGACGTTGGGACGACACTTTAATTTTGATTTTTGTGCGTTATTTATTTGGAATCATTTTGAATATATGTAATTTAATTAATTAGATTTTGAATGAATTTATTTCAAATTATTATATGTTAGATTGAGATAATATTAGATATTTTATTTACTTACTACTTTTGTTATAAATATATTTGTCATTGTGATGTACATTATTGTATGAATCAATTTTAAAATTTGTGATATTTTTGTGATATTTATGATGTTTATTATTATAATATATAGCATGTTCGTTGAAAACATGTAAGGAGAAATACATTTATATAATAACATAAATTTAGTAGATAAATTGAAGTGTGTAATTGATTAGATAAAATAAATAATTTTAATAAATAAATAGAGTAAGTATTGAAAACAATTTTTTAAAAATTGTGACACTAATTTAAAAATATACGTATATTTTAATAAATATTTAATAAATATATATAATATTATTAATTTAGTATAAAATGATAGTGAAGTTTGTTTTAAATACAAGTTATTTACTGTTTTTCAAATATTATTAAAATTAATGTAAATAAATTGAAAGTAGTTATTATATTGATAAACGTATTTAAATAATATACATCAATTAATAATAGTCAAATTATATTACAGTTGTTAATAAAATAGTAAAATATTTATTCAGGTGATGAGATAAAATAATAAATATTAATAAATAGACAAAATTAGTATTAGGAATTAGTTTTAAAAAAATAAAACTCATTTAAAAATACACATAATTTTTAAAACATGAAAACAAATTTACAATAACATAATTTTAATATGTATGCTAGTAGTGTAATAATTTTTAATGAATTAATAATAACATAAATTGAAAGTAGTTATTATATTGATAAACGTATTTAATTAATATTCCTAAATTAATAATAGTCAAATTATATTACAGTAGTTAATAAAATATTAAAATATTTATTCAGGTGATAAGATAAAATAAAAAATGTTAATAAATAGACAAAATTAGTATTATGAATTAGTTTTAAAAAAATAAAACTCATTTAATTAAACACATAATTTTTAAAAAATGGAAATAAATTTATAAATACATAATTTTAATATGTATGTTAGTAGTGTAATAATTTTGAATGCACTTTATTGTTATCCTAGATTCTCTATTAAAGAACTAACAAGATTTTATATGTAATTGAGTAGAATTATTCTTGAATATATGGCTCTTATATGGGCCACAGATTTTATTTTTTAAAATAGAGAATTGAAATTTCAATTCTTTATCTGAATTCGTTAGAATTTTTACCATGTAAATACTATAATTGAAATCTTTGCGGCAGCTGTAAAATAATATTTTAATTTTTTGCTGCTAGTGCTTTTTCCTTTCCAAAAAATTTACATTCGTAGAAATTCGATCATGAAACTCATTATTTTAATTAATTACACTAGATTCTCTATTAAGGAACAAACATCTTAAATGTAATTGAGTAGAATTATTCTTCAATATATGGCCCTTGTATGGGCCACTGATTTTACTTTTTCAGATAGGGAATTGGAAATTTCAATTCCCTATAAGAGTTCGTTAGAAATTTTACCATGTAAATACTGTAATTAAAATTGCAACGGCAGATGCAAATCCCTTCTCGTGTAAAATAGTCATGTTTTCTTTTAGTTCAGATTAAGAGTTATTTAAGTTAATTGATATCTAAATTCATAAATATTTCAGAAATGGATAAATCTTGGATCAATAAACCTCGACATTCAATAGAGTACCTAAATGGTTTAGACGGATTTTTGGAATTCGCAAATGCTAACTCTGGGGTCGAAGGTAGAATAATATGCCCATGCCCAAAGTGTAGATTCAAAAAATGGCAACTCATCGAGGTCGTGCGCCAACATTTGATCGTCAAACCATTTCCGGAGGGATACACTTTTTGGAGTTTGCACGGAGAAATGATTACAGAAGAACCTGCTGTAGGACATGCTATAATGCCAATTGAGGTCTCAGAACCCATAGTTCGAGATGACCCTGTCCAGAACATAGTCCGTGATGCATTCGGGATTCACCCCGAAAATGAGAGCATCGCTTCTGTGGATATGCCAGATCCGCAGTCAGCAGAAAGGATGGATGATAGTGTCAAATATTTTTATGAGTTACTGAAAGATGGTGAACAACCGCTCTATGAAGGGTGTGAAAAGTATTCAAAACTGTCTTTCTTGGTGAAGTTGTATCACATCAAGTGTTTGTGCGGCCTAAGCGACAAAGCAATGTCGATGGTACTTGAGTTGCTTGTCGATGTATTCCCAGATGCCAAGATTCCGCCTTCATTTTACGTGGCTAAAAAAATCATTAATAAGTTGGGGTTGAACTACAAAAAAATTCACGCATGTCAGAATGATTGTATGTTATACTGGGGTGAGCATGAAAGTAGAGAAACTTGTCGTAAGTGCTCAGCACCAAGGTGGAAACCAAAACAAAAGGGGGAGAAGCGAAAAAAGGTGCCTAATAAAATTCTTAGATATTTTCCAGTTAAGCCAAGATTGCAGAGGTTGTTCATGTCTTCTAAAACTGCTGAATTTATGAGATGGCATTCTGAAGCCAAAATTTCTGACAACATCATGAGGCATCCAAAGGATTCTGAGGCATGGAAGAGATTTGATCTTCTGAATCCTCAATTTGCATCAGATCCGAGAAATGTTCGTTTGGGCCTTGCAACAGATGGTTTCAATCCATTTGGAAACCTATCTACAAGTTACAGTATATGGCCAGTTCTGCTGATTCCGTACAATCTTCCTCCTTGGATGTCTATGAAACAGAGTTCATTCATATTGTCAATGATAATTCCAGGGAAAAAAGCACCGGGAAATGATATAGATGTGTTTTTACAGCCACTAATTGAAGAGCTGAAGGAGTTGTGGGTTGAAGGTGTTAAGACGTACGATGCATTTGGCAAAGAAATGTTCAATATGCATGCAGCTCTTTTGTGGACAATCAGTGATTTTCCTGGCCTCGGATGTTTATCAGGCTGGAATACTCATACTGGATTAGCATGTCCGTACTGTAACTTTGACTCTACTCCAGTCCGTCTCCCTCACAGTCGGAAGTGGTGTTTTACGGGACATCGCCGCTTCTTATCTCCGGGTCACAAATTCAGGCTGGCCCGCAATAGGTTTGACGGAGAAGAGGAAAGAAGAAACCCTCCTCCGCAACTGAGTGGTGTAGACATTTTCCGACAAGTCAATGATATTGAAGTTGTCTTTGGAAAAAATGTGGAAACTGATGTTGGGACTCAACAACGGCGTTCCCGAAGTCAGGGTTCGGTTGATGCTGGAACTCAACAATGGCGTAAGAAAAGTATATTTTTCAAACTTCCGTATTGGATAAATAATATGTTGCGTCATAATCTTGACGTAATGCATATTGAGAAAAATGTCTGCGATAACATCATTTACACTTTACTTAATGATTCCGGCCGTTCAAAGGATCACGTAAACGCGCGGAAAGACTTAAAGGAGTTTGGTGTGAGGCCTGAGCTGTGGCCTGATGATGGCGGTAAATATCCACCTGCTTTGTTCACGTTGACAAATGCAGGCAAGGAAGTATTTCTGAAAACACTTAAGAATGTATCTGTGCCTGACGGTTATTGCAGTAATATCTCCAAATGTATTGATGTAAGACAACGTAAGATCGGAGGACTAAAAAGTCACGACTGTCATATCCTTATGGAACAACTGTTACCATTAGCCATAAGAAAGACACTGCCGAAGCAGGTATCTGCAGTTCTGATCGAGTTTTGTTCATTCTTCCGGCAACTGTGCTCCAGATTTTTGAATGTTAATGAACTTGATCAACTTCAAAATCGAATCATTATGACGCTGTGCCATCTTGAAATGTTATTTCCGCCGTCCTTCTTTACAGTCATGGTGCACTTGACTGTACATTTGGTCATGGAAGCGAAGTTAGGAGGACCAGTCCAATATCGTTGGATGTATCCCGTCGAAAGGTAAAACATTACAAACACATAATTCCAATTTCTTGCATTATTGTTAATCCAATTTTATTCATTTAATCTATGTTCTCTAGATACTTGGGTAAACTTAAATCTTTCGTGCGGAATAGGGCAAGGCCAGAAGGCTCAATAGCAGAGTCGTATATTGCAGGAGAAGTTTTGTTATTCTGTTCCAGATACATAGATGGTGTTGACACTGTCTTCAATCGTCCTCCTCGTGTGGATGATCGACCCGATGTTGGGACGTCTGACAGGAGTTTGTTCCCACCAATAGGAAGACCAGTTGGTGGATTTGATTATTTCACCATTTCTCCCCGGGAAAAATTACAGGCTCATCGGCATGTCTTAACAAACTGCAAAGAAGTTGATCCTTACTTACAGTAAGTTAACTCACACTTAGCTACATGATTATACAATTTTTCTTCCTGTGTAGCATTAAGTGTTTATACAATGTTTTCTCAACAGGGAATTTAGAGACTATGTACGGCATAGTTTAAGAAGTCGGACGCGATCATCTACCGAAATAGACAAAAAAGTCCACAGAGAATTTGTCTCTTGGTTTTCGCGTCGTGTAAGTATTTCAACATGGTTACATTTAATTGATATGTTAAATATGAGTACAACTCATCCTGTATTCGTTTTCCAGATCGCAAATGATGCCGATGGATCGCAGTGTGCTGATTTAAAATATCTGGCACTTGGTCCACTAGATAGAGCACGTCGATACAGTGCTTACAATGTCAATGGATTCAAATTTCGAACTTTAGAGCGAGACCAAGGGATGACATCTCAAAATAGTGGAGTTTACGGTACTTTCGGGACGAGGAGTTATGCAAGTACTAGTGATACGAATATGCAATTTGGTGGCGTCCCGTATTATGGAAAACTATTGGACATTGTCGAGTTAAACTACCATGGCCATTTTACAGTCGTATTATTTAAGTGTATGTGGGCCAACACAACTACAACGAGAGGAATTGCAATTGATGACTTCGGGGTGACATCGGTTGATTTTTCTCGGTTGATTCACACTGGTGAAAATGATGATGACGAGCCATACATCCAGGCATCTGAGGCTCATCAAGTATACTATGTACAAGATGAGTTGGAGAAGAACTGGAGTATAGTGATGCATTTAAAACCCCGTGACTTATACGAGATGGGCGATGAAGATGAAAATCTTATATACGAGAGCGATCAGTTACACACGCAAAATTTAGAAAGATTGTTTCCAGAAGAAGAAGTTAATTTATGCTTGTTACGGTATTAGTTTTGTTGTTGCCGCCTATTTATATATATTTTAGACTACTTATAATTACTTTACTATTTTATTTATTTCCATCACTTTTATTAGGCAAAATTTATTTTATAATTGTTTTATTACTTTCATTTTGCCAGTAGCGGTGACGATGAAGAAGGCTAGATCAGACATGGCAGGAGCGTCCAGTTCTCAGACTCCCACGCCCCGTGGGGCGATCAGTGAGGGCGGAGAGCCCATTATGGAGTCGGAGGCTGCCGCATCATCAGTCCCTCTTAGCGACTCTCAGCCACTGGATTCGCAGGCCGTCCCCTGCACACTGCCCCCACCCGACGCTCAGGATCCGGATGACGATTATTTGTTTGATTTTGAGGCTATCTTTGGCGGTGTAGAGCATCAGCCCGGTGAGCAGGAGCGCAGACGCAGGAGGAGTTGGACAGTTGATGTAGTTGGTGAGTATTGTAATCATGTACACTTTATGCGCTTAATAATTTTATCTTAGTAATATAATATCTAATTGTCACTAATTATTTTGATAGACGGGACCGGGCACACGACGTCCAGACAGTTGACTGTCCACGACGTATGGGCCCTGCCTGAGCAGTCAAAGGTGGTTGTCCAGTTCAACAACAACCACCAGCCTATCGGAGACAGTGGCGGTTTGCTCGGTGTCTTCCTCGGCACCATCGGGGATAACTTTCGGTTATTCCCGATCTCTTACAGGGATTGGAGGAGCATTCCTCAGCAGTCGAAGACGAATGTCTTCGTAAATAATATTCAGGTATGAAAACATATATCTTTTGTAATTAATTATATTTATTCGTAATTTATATATTATTTATGTGTAACTAATTTTTTAATTTCGTTTGCAGACACATTTTATTGTGACGGATCAACACAAGAAACTGATCATGCAGTCGCTAGGAGCGAAATGGAGAGCAGCACGATACAATACATTTCGCCTGGCGTACGATGGTACGAAGACCAGAGATCAGTTGCGGAGTGAAGTCCCGACAGGCATCCCACCTGATCAGTGGGCAACTTTCGTAGACTATCGCCTAGACGCGAAGTCTAGGGTAAGTTGTTAATAGATATGTTTTTAAAATTTAACTTTTAAATATTGTCACTAATTATTTTTCCTATGTGATTAATTAGGATGTGGCTGCGAAGAATAAACGGAACAGAAGACAGCTGACAATGCCACACACTACTGGATCGAAGAGCCTTGCACGCAAAAAGGCGGAGATGGTAAGTTTAAATCTATAAATATTTTGTTTTTTTAAATGTTTATAAGACTATAATCATAAATTGATTGATTAAATATTTTAATATTCAGGAGATTCAGCTTCAGGGTCCAGTGACTCGTGGTGATGTATGGACGGCAGCTCATAAAAGAGCTGACGGATCGTACATCAACGACGAAGCTCGGGCTGTTGCGGTGAGTAATTATTTAATTTTTAGATAATTTTTAATATTATTAATTTTCTGTTATTGAATGTTAGGAGAAAATTGCTTCGATCCAGCAGGAGGACAGCTCGTCCCAAGAGCTCTCGACGGCCGATTCACTTGCGAGAGCTCTTGGCACTAAGGAGCACTCCGGCCGCGTTCGAGGATTTGGGTTGGGTGTTTGCCCAACTCAAGTCTTCTGCCGTAGTTCGTCTGGGTCGAGCTCACAGTCTGGGCCGTCATACCACGACTTACAGAGTGAGGTGGAGCGCCTGAAGACAGCTATGCAGGAGCGGGACGTCGAGCAGCAGCGCCTGAAGACAGCTATGCAGGAGCGGGACGTCGAGCAGCAGCGCCTCAAGACAGCTATGCAGGAGCGAGACGCTGAGCTCCAGCAACGAGATGCTGAGCTCGCAGCACGCCAAGCACAGATGGAGGCTGCTATGACGTTCCTGCTACAAAAATTTCAGGGTCAGCTGCCACCTGAAATTTCAGGACCTCATAGTCCCGGACACAGGGTAACATTTTAATACATAAAAATTGTTGGTATAATTTTGTTCATTTTAATAACATTCAAAATATTCACAAACAAAATTGATTTTTCAGGACCCCAGCGATCGTGGTAGTGGGCATCAGCGTGATCAGCATCCGTAGGGTCCAGAAACTTGATTTAGTTATTATATTTGTATATGTAATTTCGTCACTTTTGTTACTATTAATTTTATGTATATAAATTTTTTTTCTATTCAGATTCATTATAATTCAATAATTTATGCATCTTTAGTATTTAGTTTATAATTAAAACGTTTAATTATTATATAATTAAATAAAATATATACAAATTTAATAATCAAAACAGCATTATTAAATTACAAATAAAATTGTTATAAAAATTTTAATTAATTTTATTAATAAAAAATTAAAAAATAAATAGAAATAACGACGGTTTTTTCTCAAAACCGTCGTTATAATTAAAAAAAAACGAAATAACGACGGTTTTTTGTTAAAAACCGTCGTTATAATTGAGATATAACGACGGTTCTTTCGAAAAACCGTCGTCATATTTAATTTTATTAATTACAAATTAAAAAAAAAATAATTATTAACGGCGGTTCATAACCGTCGCTATGTCTGGTGTAACGACGGTTTTTATGACCGTCGTTAAACCAGACATAGAGACGGTTATTCCCACGGTTGACAAAACCGTCGTTAGACCTAGAGTTCCACGACGGTTTACAAACCGTCGTTAATGGGCTTAACGACGGTCGGAACCGTCGTTAAACCTACTAAAAACCGCCGTAATGCCGCGGTTTTGTTGTAGTGATTCAGCCAATGTAGGACAAAAGTTTAAGTGATCGAATATATAGTTTCTTCTTTAATTTCATCATCTATCTGTTGTTTGCGGTCAAAATAATACGTGCATGGTTACTCTATTTAAAAGCTTAATTAGTGTGTGGTTTTATGAAATATTGAGGCATTAATTAAATAATGGCTGCTTATTATTAGAAATATTTGAGTCTAACTCCACTCTTAAAACTCGAGTCAAGAGAGGGAGGATTACCTTTACTTATAAGGAACATATTCTTTAAATACACCCCCTCACGCCCAGGAATGAACATTTGGAGCGTGAAGTTTGTAGGCATGAACATCCCTTCACGTCCAGGAATGAACATCTGGAACGTGAAGTTTGTAGGCATGAACATCTGCGGGTGGATCACATTGAAACTGGAATAGACTCTGATACCATATTAGAAATATTTGGGCTTAATTCCACTCCCAAAACTCGAGTTAAGAGAGGGAGAATTGCCTTTACTTATAAGGAGCATATTCTTTAAACATCCAGTCAACGTGAGATTTCAATACTTATATGTATTTTTTATGTTGTGTCACTATAAATTATGAGGGTTTTCATGGACAAACAATCCTTCCATAAAAGTTTGGCCATTGAAGGCCACTATTTTGAGAGAGAAATATAAGCTTTTGCCTGGTAATTCGTGTTTGTGAGTATGGAACACTAATTTGTCATTAAACAAACCATGACATATTAATTTTTTACTTAGAAAGTGGGGGCTAAAAGGCTGCTATGTATGTATATCTGCATTCTACGGGGATAAAGGCAAAACAAGTTGAAAAAAGAAGATGGGGTTCATAATTAGACGGACAAGTGCCCGATCGAACCTAATTAAATCCTATCAAATTGAATTCTAAATTACCAAAAAATTACATCAAGCAGTGATGAAATAATATGATCAGTCCCTTGCAGACAATGAACATGGCTCAAATAAAAAATCAGTGCATAGGGGGGAATATTACAGTACCACATCTTCTACTTGCATGCATGAGATTTTCCTAAGGCACGTTGCAGAACCTTTTTTCTGTGACCTTCAGTGTTTTATAGGAAAAATTATACATGATATATATGGGGAGAGCTAAATATGAATATATAAGAATGAATAGTTAAACATTATTTTGTCAGATCAAGAACGTGCTTGGTGTTGTTTATAATTGATAAAAACAAAAAAAATACTCCACTACATTTATGTTTCCTCATTGCTAGACCACAATGACTGAAACCACTATACCCTCAAACAGTCATAAACAAGAAGGGATTGAGGGAACCTATCGGCTGAAGATACTTAAAGTTTTCAAGGCTGCAAATACGAATATCTCTGAGTTCTCATTTTTCTGCCAAGAGTTCTTCGAGTGCATGTACATGCATACAATATACCCAAACCCAGCCCCTCCCTCAGTAGAAGGCAGGGAAGAGAGCGCATATGATTTCTAAAATTCAATTTTTTATTCTTATTTCATTCTCTTATATATTTGGTCGTGCTACACAATTGATTTTTTTATTGCATTATATATAATTAATTGGTTTATAAATCATTAATTATGATTTTACGGCGAGATAATATATGGCCTTAGTTTTGTTTTAAAGTTGCTATAAGATGAGATGAGCTTGGATATTCGAAAAAATGAACTTGATTAAATTCTGCCTTAATTAAACTATATATATAACTAACTTTTTAATTACTAAACTACATCTAGTAATTTACATTATGAGATATTTATATACATTGACATTTAGAGCTAAGTTTATTCTTTGACATTATTAAACTGATGGACTTTAGATAGGGATTTTCACAACACTGCTTGATTATACTTCAAATTTTAAAATGAAGTCGGTGTATTATGAATATTAACTTGATAAAAAAAATTATATCTATAATATTTTGGATGTCTAACAATATGTCAAATTAATTAACATGTTAAAGGAGCACTATTCTTAATTAAAAGAGTCATAAAGTAATTAAGCAGTGTTACTTACAAGCTTTTGGGTTGGTATGATCTGGTTATGTGGCATGTTTGGGTTTAAAGTAGCAGAGGCAGAGAGTAGTGAGTGAAGAAGTGAAAAATGAAAAGCACAAAAGTGATTTCACAGAATTGGTTGTCGGCAGGAAGCAAGGCTGTGAGACCACTTTGTCTAATAGATGATTCCATTGGCTTGACTTGTAGCTATTACTATTACATTTACGGGACATCCTCTTTCCATATCTGAAAAAAAAAGGGTTTAATCCCCAGTTTCATCAGCTCCCAATTGATCCATCGCTCCTTTATACACATTTTGACCAAAACAATTGCACTAACAATGGCGTCCACTCAACATTGACTATGACCTATCATCTATTCTTATGAGTCTTAAACTAAACCAAAGAAAAAGAAAAATCTCTATGACAAAATAATAATTATTTGATTTGATTTAGTGGGTTTAACCAGATAGGTTAAGTTCGATGGCATTAAAAGTCAATGTCGTTTCACAACAAAAAAAGATAATTGTATAGTGATAGATACTAGTATACAGAATATGGTTAGATTTATTGTGATAGTTTTGAATTTTTGCACCAATTATAAAGCTTAGATTATAATTAGGAATTTTTTTTAATAAATTCCTAGGTTTCATATGGATGACTTGCCTTTGATTAGATTGGAAAAATAAATTAGTTGAAGTGCATTTAAATTGACTCATATTATTTTATTATTGCAATATTAAAAAAAAATTTAAAAAAAGTTAGGATGAACTTTTCAAGGTCCAATTCCTAGAAACCTCGTAATATATAGGAATGACATAAAAGTGAAAGGGGAACATCACTTTCACCACCATTTGTGCATGGCTGGTTGTTAGTTTTCATCCACATCTTCCTAAACAAGTTAACAGTACTCAGCCATTATGACATTTGGCTGTAATTCCTTGTTTTAATTTCCAGAAAGTGACTAATCCTTGACTTATTAATGAATCCTTTATTCGAGCTGCTTACCAAGAAAAAGTCCTTACATATAACTGCTTTCTCAGGTCAGTTAGTGGGGCTTCAATTCAAATCCTGAGAGAATTAGCACATTCTTCTGCATAATTATTTGATCCCACTTCAAATAGAGAATGACTTGACAATATATATAATATAGGTTAAAGAATTTAAATAAGGTACATAGATTCAATGAAAAAATTTATTCAATCTTTTACGTACTATAATCAGCTCCTCAGATTTTTTATATTCGGAGCGGCATGGAAATTCAGCATTTTCTTTCATATGTTAAGCTAACAAGTGAATCACAAAGAAAAACCCTAAAAAGGATCGTATATCTTCAATGGAGGTGACTCTAAATTCTATTCCATGTCCCCTCACCTCTTTCCCAGCCATTACATTCCATGCTAGAATAGCATCAAGGCATCTAACTTTAGAATTCCCGTCTGTTTATAAAGTGGAATATCATAAAGCTATCGACCCCATAAAAAGAAGAGAATAGAATCATGAGAAAGAATGGTGGTAGCTTTGGTTTAAATGATGAACGTAGAACAGCGGTTTCCTTTTTCTAATTTTATTTATTTATTTTGAAATTTTCTCAAATAGATTATATATATATATATGAGTTTCGGTGGAAAAATATTTTTGATATAGTTACACACATTTAGTTATAGTTAACTTAGTCTGCTTAATTGTTTAAATAAACCAGATTTTATTTTTTGAAGTAATAGTCCATGAGAAGCAAAACCCACACTCTCTACCTCTAAAATGAGGTCAATTCGATACTCTATATGTGTGTATAATATTGAAAAGCCAAAAGAGTGTTGAAAAGGGGCCAAATAGAGATATATTAAAGGCTTCCAAGCATGGAAGAGTGATTGTAAGCAATGATTTTGTCTGAGGAGCTTAAGGGGCAAGATCTGCTTTCCAGGTTCAAAATGGAATACAAAGAAAATCCTAGAAGGGTTAGTTTGCAAAATGACATAGCCATTGAAAGATGTTGCCAACTACCTCCATTGGTCCAAAAGAGAGTTTGAACAAACCATAATTTGGGAGGGTGGGACTGTTGGAAAAGATTAGTGCTTCTCTGCAAATTTGTTGGCGTATTGCATGCTATCATCATCTTCTTACGGGCCTTACCCTCTTTAATACATCATGATGATGTTTCTCTAACACTATACATAATTTGAAGGGGAAGATTTTTAAAGTGCTTGTTACGGGGACAAATAATGATGATTAATTATAATGTTCTTCTTCCGTCCAAACTGGTCTTGAAGAAAAGCTGTAAAGAGATTTAGGTTGGGATAGATACAAAAATTAACTTTCTGAATCATATTGGAATATCTTAGACTTTTATATAGGATTTCATGCAGCTTATCGAATTCCAATTTTTTTTTTTTTTTTTGAACGGCAGATTCCAAGCTAATCAGTGATGCAGTGGTCCTTTCAGAATGCTACCACCTAATGGACCTTCTTATATTGTTTTTGGGATAGAAACCTAGTGGACCCAATATAATAACCGCAGGCCATGGCAGATAATTGGAGACGCTTTCATTTAAGAATGAGCCCATCATAAATTCTGGCCCTTCTATGTAAATGGGCCTTCTCTTTCCAAGTCTAAGTCTAACTTCGTCCAAAAAAAAGAAAAAAAAAAACTAACATCAATAACTTCAAAGCATAAGCTAACACAAATACATTACCTGATCTTTCACGTTTCTTTCCTCAATCACTGAGTTCGTTTTCAATACCAGTCACTTGAGAAATTCAAATTATTAATTTATTCCTTTGCAATGTTTTAGTGTTTATTGGATCTTTGACACGCCCTAATTCCTTTGTCTTTTGGTTGAGAGGATAATGCTTAAAACTTTTCTAATGACGCATCAAAACCGGTGTATCCGAGGTAATGCCGCACTTATGATTCCTCTCGCGTTTCTGATGGTACGATGATTGTTAATGGAGTTACTATCTTTGATTTTATTTCTAAAATTGGGAAGCATTTATGAGTGTGTTACCTTTCAATAAGCAGAAGTGGGAGACAACAAAATCAAACTGATGAGAATAAAATCACTTGTGCTTTTAAGTATAGGATTCTGAAAGGCCTAACCCCAGTCATTGCGCTTTTGCAAAAAAAAATCAAATCAAATGGTTTGGATCATTCCACCACCTACCTATTGCAGCACTTTATAATTGCATCATAAGAGGAAAAAGAACATTAAAGTGAATGTTGAGGAAATTCGGTTAGACTATATAATTTAGATTATCAAGAATTTAATAGTCCGTATAAGTAATTTTGAATTCAGTAATTGAAAGATTTTTTAAACATTTAAATTCATAAAAAAAATATTTATGAAAAAAAATTATCTCATTACTTTAAATGATATTAGTTTAACATATAAAAATTTGAAAATATTTGTTTTAGAAGAAAAGAAAAATATAATGACCTAAAAAGCATTGACATAGAAAGGAAGACAAATACCATGATATAATAAAACTTGAAGAATCTTTTATGTCAAGACTAAATGCAAATCTTTTTTTTTTTTAAGTGTTTATATTTTATAGATAGTGACACTAGACTAATTTTTTATTTATTTAAAAAAAACCCCACTTACTATACTTTTTGGAGGTAACTCTGCCTATTTAAAGCCTGGGTGGGTGTATTTCAAGTTCAAGTAAGTTTTCAAAGACTCAATAAGGTGGAAAGACAAGGGAAGGAGAAGATGGAAATGCCATTATTATACTTGCTCTGCTACTTGTCCACAGCAATGTGTTGCTTCTGTGGCAAGAGTAGTAGTCAACTCGTGCATGCCATCGAATTGCCAAATTACACAGTTGTACGGTCTGAATCCGATTTCCAGATCAGACTTTACAATGAATCCTCATGGTTGTCAGCTTCTGTACGAGGAACTTCTTTCAATCAGTCCACCAAAATCGGCTTTCACAGGTTATATTCGGTTTTTCTCACTTTCTTTGTTGACTGAGAAAAGCAGACACAATAATATTCTGTTTTTGCTACTTGGTCAATGGCCACGCACAAGGGGAAAGATGAGCTTAAAAAAAAAACAATAAATCAAATACAAATATTTGGATCATTAGAACATAACTGTGTATTAAACATATATAAGCAGATAAATATTTTTGATTAATTTTAAATAAAGTTGTCAGACTTGATCTGAAAATAAAATTTTTCTTTAAACAATTTTTAAGATGTACTTTTTTATATTAATTTAATGTATTTAAAATTTTGCTATCATAATACTTTTTGTAATAATATAAATATATATTGATAATGAGATATCACATTTTCTCTAATTAATTTAGTTAGTTAAATTCTTTAAATTATTCAAATAAATTTTATCATTTGCAAATTACGGTGTTTGTATATTTTGATTATGTAACATATCCCTTCTTTAATTTGTTTGTGTTTATATTAATCTCGTGCACCAGGTTGTATCAGTATATTCATGGTGCTAATTTGAATTCTTCTGAACTTGCTTTTACTGCTCCCATTTTAACAAGTATTGCCCCATCATCATCTTATGGGAAGGACTATACTGTGAAGTTTTATGTCTCCAAAAAGTATCAGGGAAAACCTCCACAGCCCAATCCAGAACTGAAATTGCGTCTAGACAAGCGGGAATCTCATTGCGTAGCGGTTAGAAAGTTCAGTGGATTTGCCATGGATGATAACATTAAGAAAGAAGTCGAAGCTCTTGTAAGCAGCCTAAACAAGCACTTAAATGAGAGTTCAGCAGTTGTACAAGATAAAGGTTCGTATACCATTGCCCAGTACAATGATTCCCATACCCTTTCTGGACGCTTAAACGAAGTGTGGATAAGTGTTTCAAGACCCAGCGTAGAGGGTTGTCCACCTTCTCAGTGAGGAAATTTGTAAGAGTAATGAATACCAGTTGACGGCACAAAGAATCAATAAAAATTCATTAAAGTGGATATATCAAGTAGTAAAGTCAACTTTGACAAATCCATTTTAGTGAGTTTTTCATAAATTCTTTGACTATCTGACTGGAGAAGACCTAAGAATTCATGGCTTTGGTAGTGTGTCAGTGTCTATTAGTGGATTGCTTCAGTGTGTCATATTGTGTATGATTTTAATAATGTTCCTATCGTAAATATGCCTAAATAGTCACTAATATTTAGGAACTCTAAAAGTTACGAAAAGGAGCACATGTTGGTGTGATTATGATCTAATGATCTGCATTTACTTTTCAGTTTGCAGACTAAATGAACCATGATTACATATGTGCATCTTTTCCTTTCGATTGCATTATTAATTTATTACATTATGTGTATCTAGTTGTGTGAGAAAACTTTGTAACCAACTTAAGCAGATTTCCATGGCCAAACCCAAGTCCAGCAACTCTCATAAGTGGGAATACACGACCGAAATAGACTGAACCAAACCAGCATTTGAGGCCATGTTGTTAGATTTTCAGTTAAGAAATCAAACTGCATTGACTAGCGGTAGAGCTTGCGGAACAAGCGGAGAGCTGTGAGAAAACCAATGAAGCAAAGGCTCATGATGAGCACGACAGCCCGCAAAATCTTCAACCGACGGGCATTGTTAGCGTAGAATCCCAGCATGTTACTTTCTGCTCCAGAGCTGCCCCCAACTGCGGCAGAGATGTTTTCTCCGCCTCCTCTGAGACGGCTGCGATGAGAATGGAGAAGGTGAGAGAAGTCGAAAGGTTTTGGGATAAATATAGATTTTATTAATTTTTTTTAATCATGTTTCTGTCTTATCAGTTCTTATCTGTCACTCTCTTTCATGTATAAAGTTAAATATTAGTGAATACGATATCACGTCAAATAAGAATAAATTGTATAAATTTATACTATATTGTATTTTTTATATGCTACACACCAAACATAGCCTCACAAAATATTCCTCATTTTATACTACTAATACCACTCACAATCTATGAGAGAAATTTGGTCCGAAAGTTCAAACTTTTCGAAGCTCCGAATTGAGGAGGGATGAACATAGTGGGGGGTAGATGAATTAAGTGACATGGATCTATAAGCTTACATTTGTGGTCTGGTCTGGACAACGTAGACTTTTCCATCCCTGATCACACCTTCTATATCTTGAGAACAGCCATACAACTCTTCAATTGCACTTCCTGCGCGGGCAATGCTAGAGAGGATTGACTGGCGAAAACAACTATCAACTATCAGTGGGTCAGATGAGTAATCAAGCACAACTTTTTCTTCCTCATCCATTGGCACACTGTAGAACGGAAATTCAGTTAATTACCCAATATCAGTACGTGAAAAAGAAATGTAAGAACAGATCATTCAAATTATTCGTATATTACAGACAAACTGAATTTATACATCAATTTCTCAGACCCATGAGTAGACATATTACCAGTAAGGCCATAACTTCTCATGGCACTTCAGGTATCTATAATTGTTACTGAAAAAACCATATAGTAGAATGCCAATTTTTAAAATTGTCATGCCAGGATTTATCCGTTTGGTCTTCGTTTGTTCTTTGATGGCCCAATCTTTACAGATGACCAGAAAAACACGTGATTGAGATCAACTGAAAACCACAAGGCTGGTAAAGGTTGATTATCAATACTTGATAATCATCAAAGGTTATTTTCAGTATAATGATTTCAGCAACTATAATGGGTTTGAAATCTGTCTGGATACATCCTTGAAAGGAAAGGAACCACGGTCTAGACCCATGTATATATATAATGTATCTTCTATTACCAGAAAGGAATAACCCTAATTAAAATAGCGACCATCTGGTTTCTCAAAAACATAAATAGGACTTGGGCTCATAGAGAAGTTCAAAAGGCTTTCAGGACTTTCGCTCCTTTGTTTTGTTTTGAGGTTTTATTGTTAATATTCATAGGATATCTTATCCTTCAACAAGTAGTACCTTCTTTTCCCTTTAATAAAATTTCTTCTTTTATAAGAGAATATTTAATTAAGAATTTCAAATGAAGGAATAGAAAAAGAAGTTAGGAAATATATCAAACAAGCAAGCATTTAAGCGATCAAACACAAATTTCTTCAGTACATATTTTCGTTCCTACCAAATATAAAGTCAAGCTATGTTAGTTAAAGTCGATAGAAATTAGAAAAGGAAAAAGAACAAACTTAAAAACAAGAGGAAGAGAAGAATGAAGAAATTTTTTTTTCACCAATGGATTGCAATATAAGAAAAGGAAAATAGATAAATCAAAATGTGAAACACACTCCCTTGCTCAGTGAGATATGACACTTTCAATTTATTTAAAACTTTAGCGCTACGTTTTCTTATTTAATTTTCACCTCATTTTCATCTTGTTTACAAGGGAGAAAAATGTTGATAATGATGGCCACCTCATTTAGAGCAAATAAAGAAAATGAATACACTTCCCAAAATTTCTATTAGTTCTTAGGAAGATGTTCATTTTAGAAGAGATTTGAAGCAGTTTACCTGTCATAAAGGCCAGCACCAGCATAACCTTCTAGATCTTCACCATTGGAGTCAGATCGGAAAATAATTGATCGTCTGATAAAGAGACCAACAGGTTTGCTAGGATAACCCAAGACCTAAAGAAGCTCAAAGCCATTAGCCCAAAAATGGAAAACTCATGGAACAGATGTAGTGCTGGTAAAAGTAATTTCATACACCCGCTATCAAGTCTCTATATTCAAGAAATCATAAAAATAATAATTAAGCAATAGCATACACAATACTGTGATAAAGATCTAGACATAGAGTTTCAGATTAATACACACACGTTACAAAACAAAAAAGATTTACTATAAAAGAGTCACCTGAGGGGAGGCCAGATCATGTTTTTTGCATATAAAACTTAAAGCACGACCCGGATAAGCTCCAACCAGAGTTTCTCCTAGTCCCTTCACCACCTACGTAAAAAAAAAAAAAAAGTATCACATTCAGTGTCTTAGCTTCTTTTCATTCCTTTTTTTTTTTAAATGGTGAATACAATTCTTGCGTAAGCATATACACAAAAACAAAGCATCTATTAATAGTCATACCTCAGCATATATTTCCAATGGGTCTCCTGAAGATGGATTAGTCGTGTGGATGACAAAAGCATAGTCAGCGTTTATAACTTCCTGAACAAGGACAGCCATGGAAAGACAATCATGGTCCAGTTTCACTTTTCTTGTGCTGAAGTATGCTCTCTCGTTCCACTTCGAACCCCAAACCTTTTGCAAATCCATATAATCAATGACATTGACCAAGATGAGATAAATTTTATGGAAATATTCATGAGCAATAAAATAAATTTGAACCAGAGTACCACAACGATTTCAAACTACAATTTGAAGCAGAGCATATCAACCATACATCTCAAACAGGCTATTTTGCAAGACCTATCTATTTATATTGATTGAATGTCCTAGCACAACAATAGAGAAAAATACCAGTATAAAAGTCAAAGGGATACAAGGGAGGCCCAGAAGTAGAAGAGGTATAGAAGATATCACATAGAAAAACTCGTAGAGATTGAATCTTGTATACAACTGAATAGCAAAACAAATAATTACTAAGAAATCCGTTCAGTTTCAATTTAGATTTTTTTTAACTAATTTTATATGTAGGATTAACGATTGTTGACATTGTTGTTGCTCATGGGCAGGCCAATCAGCAATTCATTAACTAAAAAACATCCTTAACCATGAAAAAATGTATAACTGATTCTGGACAATAGCATCTAAAGAGCATAGGAATTCCAGAATATATAATTTGCCAGTGTAAGAAATTTCTGTAGACCCTATGGCAAAAGCAGGCAACGTGGTGTGGCCCAAATGTACAACAGGAAACTCTCTTTTGGAACAAGATGTCAACTTTCATAAATCCAGGCATCAAGTTCTAGTTCATATAGTGTAATTTACACGCAGAATATTACCTTTTTTATAGCCCTCCATGCTTGCTCCCATCGTTTTTCACCTTCATCACCAGGCCAAGGCATTCCAGAACTTTTCATCTTAGTCTCTAGCTCCTCTACCTACAAATAAGTTAATCCATTACCTTTCATCTATAGGATTCTACTTTTACATAGCCACCTAAAGGCCAGCTTCTTCTTTGAGAACCGAAAATTAAAATTGAAAGCACATAATTGACAAATATAATTACACGAACCAGTTAATTACTTAGTTCCAACCTAAGATTGAAGATATCACCTTGTCTCAGTAATATTATAACCGAAGGAAGGGAGAACTTTGGGGGTGTCAACACCAGTAACAAAATATCTTCAAGTTCTAAATCTATTCTAAAGTTAAAATTTCATATGCACCTGCATAAGAACCAAAAGGAAGAAATGTGTGTGTGTGTGTCACATTATGTCAACCTTAAGGAAACCACTAGAAAGAACCTACCAACTGGGATGGAGCATTCAACTGCAACACTGTTTCACGAATCTCCCTGAGGACACTGAACTCTCCCTCATCTAACTTCTTTTTCAGAATTTTAACCTTCTCAGCTACTGCCTGTTAACGTTCAAGCAAAATTTCCATTAACACACAAGAAAGACTAGCATAATTGTAAATTTTCAATAAATAAAGAAACAAAATATTACATTATATAAATGCATTTACAGAGTTTTAGATATTGAATTCTAAGGCCAGCTAATCTCTAATGGAAGTATTTGCCACCGCTAGTTAATACTCCTTGAGTATATCACTAAAACAAACCAAACTCAGAAAAAGTTCCACTTTTCAGAAGTGTACTTATAATAGTAAGTCAAGGAAGGGATTTCTTTCTCTCCAAGTTTTGTTATGGTAGTTAAATTTAGCACCTTCAAGTTAAGATTTCACTGACAAAGTACCTCTAATCTTTTTGTTTACAAGTTGAAAACTTGCCCTAAACTACAGATTGATATGGGCACAATAGCCAGAACCAAATTAGTATTCTCATTTTGGGAAAAAAATTGAAGTAGTAGACACAAAAGATAGATCTAAACAAAAGATGACCACAGAATATAAGCTACAGAGTTCATCATCTGCACGTGATATAACATAGGAAAAAAGGGCATTAGTAGAACCTTATTGGATTTATCAGAAAGAACATGTTCAAATACTCCAAAAGGTATGGCAACTGATGTAGGAATTCCAATCCAAGATGGCACTTTTCTTTTTAAATAAGAGATGTTGCGTGATTTAGCTCCAACCTGGGAAAACACAATCTCTAAGTAATATGAAGGGACACAGAATAAAAGGGATTTGTATTTGCATATATCTGGTATTTGGCCAAACTCAAAATGAATTAGGCATAACAGGAAGGTCCATAACTCCCTAAATTTGATGCTACTTTCAGCAAATCTTACCATGTTGTTAGTGAATTCCTCAGATGATATGGCAAATCTCCCACTAAACTGCTTTCTGGCCAAAGTTATAGGTGACAAAGACCCAACTTCTTTCAGTTTAGTGGATTTGGCATCATCTAGCTCACCCTCCTTAACTTCACTGAAAGAATTCACCCAAAAAAATAGTAGAAAAAAGGAAATAAAACTCAGCAATTCAGGTCATGCAGCAGAAGAGAAACGAAACATTTATTAAAAGGTCATTGTAGACTGTATAAATTATTTAGACACCTTTAAGACATCAAATTAATACAGAAATGTTACCTATAAATCACATCAGCAGACGTAGGTTTTACACGCAAAAACTTTCCTTTATATGATTGGAGGTTAGCAAAGATATAGGGATCAAAGCATGTGGCAAAACAGACCTGGAAAACTTGAAATTTGAAAGTTAGTGATGGAGACCTAAATCTCCATTTAAAATTCACTAAGATAATAATAAATAAATAATGACATTAATATTGAAAATATAGAATAAATACAAAGAAAATAATCTCTAGTACTTCGAGACTGCTAAATGTCTCCCATAACCTAAATTTCCGTAAGATTTTTCCGTCTTCTCACTTCGGCCCAGTCTCTTTTTTTTATAACCAAATTTTTAACTAACTACCCCTATTACAATTTACCATGTGTCCTTGCTGCCTAAACCCCTTAAAAATAACTTATAATAACTACCCATACCATTATAATAACTTCTAATAACTATCCATATGCTTCTAATAACTTCAAATAACCATCCATATGCTTCTAATAACTTCTAATAACAATAGGGCCTATCATTATTGAAGGAGACCTAGATCTCCATTTAAAGTTCACTAAGATAATAGTAAAAAAAATACTGAAATTAATATTGAAAATATAAAACAAATACAAAGAAGATAATTTCTAGCATTTCGAGACTGCTAGATATCTCCCATAACTCAAACTTCCATAAAAAAATTTCCTCCCCTCACTTCTACCCAACCCGTCTTTTTATAACCAAATTCTTAACTAACTGCCTCTATTGCAATTTTCCATGTATCCCTTGCTATATAAACTCCTTAAAAAAAACTTCTAATAACTACCCATACCAATCTAATAACTTCTACCAATTATCCATATGTTTCTAATAACATCTAATAACTACCCATATGCTTCTTATAACTTCTAATAACCATACATATGCTTCTAATAACTTCTAATAACCACAGGGCCTATCAATTAGTTTTGGATATGTCAAGTAGGTAAAAGGCTCATCAGTGATATCTTCATATCCTGTGTGAGATGGATTTATTGACACCTAAATCAAAACAATCTAACATCATTAAAAAGTAAAAACTATATAAAATGAGTTTCTATGAATGCCATGCTCATGAAATTTTACATTTATAAAAAATTGTTTTGTATCCTATCAAAAATATTTTTTTAAACATACAAAAATATCAACTATTTGATTACATGTTTATTGTTGTTTATTTATTTATTTTAAAATTTGGAATACAATGTCAATTTGATAGTAACTTAAAATTCAACACTTAAATTAATTATAATCACTTACATCAATTGATCCATTCTCTCTATGTATATATCTATACCAATTATGACTTCGAGATATATTAGTGTGTGGGTGGCATGTTTCTAACATATACTCTAAACTTCAAAATAAAAAATAATGAGTACTGGTTAGTTATTTATAAGTTCCGAACTCACTAATTACTCATTGCTCTTAAAAAATGATATATGATAAAACGTAAATTGATATGCATCAAGTTGGTACGATACACTTGTGTGTGTGTGTTGGAAATTAGCATCCCCACATTTTCAATTAGACAACACCACAATTTTTTTTCACTAAGAGTAATTAAATACTGTAGGCATTGAAGTCATTTTATTAAAACTTAAATGCAAACAAATTGACTCCCCCCCCCCCCCCAAATTCTCTCTCTATCAGCAAATAAATTGTGGTAAACCATAAACTGTGCTTACAACTAGCCCACAACTAAAAGTCTCAGAAAAACAGTTGACTCCATTATTGTAGAACCATTGATCATCCTGCTTTTGTTCAAAAGATAAACATATGCAAAGGTACTATGACGGTTGAATCAAGACCCGTTTTGGGAACTTCCCTAACCACCACGAGACTTAGTTTGTGATGACTAGGCTTGGTATATAGCATTTTGGTAATGAGCTAGTTGGCATCAAATATTATTTTTTACATTAAAATTTTAATCTTTGAAGAGTGAATAATAGAAAAAGAAAATTTCTAGTTTCCCAGTTTAATTTCAATTGTTTCTACCGGCTTTCCTTAATGAGCGGACTTCAATTTTTTTTTCATTTCATATTTATATGTTAGATAACAGCAAAAAGTAAAGGATATGAAAGGCTTTGATCCAGAATATACTGTAGACAAAGTCTTTTTTATTAACCATAATTAGGATGAAGTGGAAAGAAACCACAAAAAATTTCACAGTAGAGAAAACACCCAAAAAGTTAAGAGTGGGGAGAGTGGGGAGAGTGAGAAGAGGATATCCATCAAGGAAGAGAAAATTAGACTTTTTTGGGATAGCTTACTTACAAAATCACACGACTGTTATTAACATGTACTAGCTTATGAAAAAAGTTGAATGGGTTTTATTGTCTATACATACATAAAACATCATATAAATTCAATTTCAATTTCAAAGTATCTCATAAGGTTGGATGTTTAACTTACGTCAATCAAGTCCCAAATCTGGTGAAAATGGATCTAAATAGTTTCTTATAAATGCTTTTTTTTTGTATATTTTGTATATGATATTGCTGATGAAGCATGCCAGTTTTCAGTTTGACCATACACTGACCATGGACCAAATTAAAGCTATAAACAGGTTTATCATTCAATAATAATTGCCTTAAATTCTAGGAAAAAGACCAGCAATCTAGGTTGTTATACCTTGCTATTTCTTGCTCGAACAGAAACATGTGATAGGACATCTGGCATATCAGGTGTCAGGACTGCAACTGTGCCATCTGGAATTTCTTCCTCTCCCTTCACACTCTTTGTTACCAAAATTGTAGGCCGCTCATATGATTTGTTCTGAACAGCAAGCAACTCATCCACTACCTCTACATATCCAACAGTTTCAACTGGGCTTATAACCTGCCAGCTGTTCCAGGACCGCCGGCGCCAGAGTTGCGTTAGAAAATATCATAACTGCTAATGTTAGGACAGTCTAACACGTTAACTACACTAAAGATGACATCAAAGACTCTTATTATTTAAGTTCAAAAAATATGATCAATTCACCTTCCGAGATTAGCTGTTTTTCTGAGGACTGGATCCAGTCGATTAAGAAGAGAAGACAAAGAAGCAGCAGATCCAGCACGGATAATTTCTTCAGTAAATATTTCCACCTGAAAGAGGAGATTTTGAGGAGAGAAACAAGGCAGCAAAGTATCAAAGAAGGCCAATATCAAGCAAGGACATACAGCCCATCTGTCCACCCCAAGCAGTGATCCAAGGTATTCTGCTGACGGTTGCAAAATTTGCTGGTACCACTCTGCCTTGTGTGCAAGTGCAAGGCGTGTTCTGTCAAGGACTGATTTTGCATACAATGCCCAATGAGTATCTTTACTCTTGCACATGCCTAAGGCAAGATTCCATCCCTTCAAGAGCAACAAAAGAAATATCAAATTATGGTGGATATTCTTAATCACCTGGAGCCTAGACTAACATACCATCAACATCTAAAACATCCTATCCTAGACATATACTTCCCTTTTTTGGGACAAACTTAGACATATATTTCTATTTAGCATCAATACAACCACCCAAAATGAGGTCTTCAAATAATTTCAAGAGCCTACTAATCAGTTTTGGAATACTTAATTTCCGATAAAGCAATATCAAATTAATTTTGGTAAGTCTACACTGTGCACTCACAAAAAAAACTGTCTACACTGTTTGGCTACATTAGTTTAAATCATCATAAATTTGAAATTGACCAAAAGACAAAATCTCGTACAATGAATTGTTGTAAATAACAAAAACAATGTTAGTGTAGGACACGAACAAAGAAACAGGAGAATAACAAACAACACTCAAATTCAATATATCAGGTAATATTCCTGAATGACTAGAGGCCTCTTTATAGGAAACCTAAATAAGAAATCCTAATGATATTAGGTATCATAATCCTACTAAAATGGTACAATATGGGATAGCATATCCCTAAGCCCAAATGCCTTGATTCAGATCCCTCATTAAATCCTAAACTACCCCAATTATCACACTACAAACCATAACCCTCGTATAATAATTAAATCATTAAATAGTAAAATAAATAATAACTCCATCTTCTCATCTTTCATTACAAACGACGTCACAGTGATCGTCTGGAAACAAACTCGCCAGTCACAACTTCTGAATTTAGTTTCTTTCCTCTTACAAACTGATAGCAACTCCATCACTGAAAACTAAGCTCAGTTTTCATTAAAAACATATAAAATAGCTAAGCAGTACACAATTCCACTCTTTAAATTTAAGTGAAAACTTTTCAGATGACAGATCAAATGAGCAAGAAATAAAAACGGCCATGGATTTACAAGATCACCATACCTTCAAGCAATAGATGAGATCCTCATTGTCATCTGATGAAAGTGCAACATTTTCAAGAACCATGCATATGAAGTACATTGTTTTCTGCAGAAGTCATAAACCAGCTCATCAGATTTAATTGCTATGAATGTTTTATAATTACAAGAAAATAGATAAACTAAGTGAGCTTATTTAAGTGCTATCAGATCCTGACCTCTGGTCCAGCATTATTTAATTCCTCGTATCCTCTTTCAAGTGCTGTCCTAACAGTGGAATCAAGGGCAATATCCAAAAATAAAAGATCTTTCAAACGATTCTGAGGCATATAGAGCAAAGGTCGTAGTTCTTGACGAGCCTCAAGCAAAGCCTATTGCAAAAACATGAAAATAAATTTCAGTACAAGAAAAGATAAGGAACATATGCAGCAAAAAATGAGTATTGACTGCATGAAAACAGTATAAACCTCAAGAAGCGGTTCTACATCCTTAACTTCAATGTTTTCCAGGACAAACTGGAGTAATTCCTGCTTAAGAGACATCAACTCATTTTTTAAGTTAGAAAACATAATAACATAATATATAGCTCCAGAAAAAAGTTGAATAACATTACTGGAAAACCAGAAGGCAAACCCGATACTGGGTTTATCTGCACCCCAACCATGAAGCCTTGGCCCTGAGGAATAATAGTATATAAAATAAAAAAATGTAAAGATCTATAAAATCTATCAAATCTTAATAACAAGATGACAACAGAAGGAGCTATTCTTGTTACCTCAGATTTGTATCCCATACAATATGAAACAGCAGACTCAAGATCTGCACCTGAATGAACAGCCTGCATATGATGCAAACAAAGGAGAATATCTTCTGCTTATAATTGGTGAAATGTGAGTAAAAGCTAGGCTACACAGAATTGGACAAATTATTCTTACAACAAACCAATGAGGGTGTGACAGATGGAACACATTACACAAATTCCCTATGTAGATAGAATAACATTGACCCCCTCTACTTATTAATTGGCAACAATACTTAGTTATCTGAAACTAATTGAGCTCCGAAATGTTGACTTTCTCTTGTTATCAGACATACATAAAGATATATGCTGCAACATTTCTCGTGATAATATCCCACTAATATATGGGCACATAATTAGCAGCACAACCAGTATAAAATAAAGAAAATTATTGAACAGAAGCCAAGAGCTTTTCCAAATAATTTGCAATTACTTATGCAAAATTTAGATAGAGCACAGGATTAAGGCCAGTAAGATATATCAGTTTAACCTTCAAAGTCTTCAAGTAGTTTCTCAGATCACGCAAAAGACCCTCCTTCTGATCTCTTCGGAAATTTGGTTCGGAATGGATAGCACGGTCATAGCTCAGAAGACGATCTTTTGTTATTCCATTGGCATTCAATGTTTTCCAGTAAACACCAATATCGAAGTCACTATTTATATAATCAATAAGTGCCTGGAGAACTTAGCAAAAAGTCAAATGCAAGGCTAATAAGGCAAGCCATAAGAAATTCTATAAAGATTATCAAATACATTACCTGACAGATTACAACATCATCAGGACTAGTATTATTGTGCAACTTCTGGTGCCATTCCTCCATCATTCCACCCTTGCACTCATTATTTCTCTGCAAATCAATTAGCATTTTACCACTGATTAAAGATTTATGCTTGTGGAAGGGAAAGGAAATGTGCATATGAAAGAAGATCAAATAACAAATCAAATTTACCTGGATAACAAGAATCTCATCCCGAATCCGCTGTCCCACATCACCTTCACCTCCACGACCAACAGTAGACAAGATCATTCGTACAAGTTCCCTGTACTGTGGATAACTTGTATACAGGTTCTGAAGTTCATCTGTAAGCCTATCCTGTGCTTTACTTATCTCACTGTTCCAATACATACATACAATAAATATTTGTGATCAGAGGATGCTCAAGCATGGACAGAAAGAAATTATCAACAGATCATGTAGTAAACGAATGAGCTTGTTCATAGAGACCAAGATAAAACTAGCCAAACCAAGTGATAAGTAAAAATTTTATACAAAGTTTACCGTGGTTTCACATTGTAATTTTTGTTCCATATGAGCTGCCTTGTAGCCATGAACCTCATCCACACCAAAATACCTGCTAGACCCAATTGACCTGCGTCTTTGGCTTGACCTATCAGATCTGCTGCAATGTTAAATCTGAGAAAAAAGTATGTGTGGTTAATTCAGATTTCAGATCAAGCTGAACAAAGTATTACCATAAGAACCACATTGGTGAGCATATTAATCAACAGTGACGCTTTATAAGATATTGCACAAGACTAACTTTTCAACTTCCAAGTTACAGATTGATTAGAGGCAAAATAACAAGGCATTAAGAAATCCCCATGCATTTGACACATCTTTAAGCCAAATGCATCAAAGTTGGTAATACAGCAAAAACAAAAACAATAATATAAGGTTCATTATACCAAATCCGAGAGAGCAAGATTACCTTATGGAATGCCACCGTATTTCTTATATTTTCAAAAATTTCCTATAAATTTTATCTATATTCTATTTAAAAAAATGATCCCTTCAAAAATTATATTTCCCTTAGAGATGCTAAGCATTTTCACTTTGCCCCCTTCTGGTTCTGTCTCTGCAATAGGTTTGCTATTTTGTACTTATAGAATCAGATAAATCAATTTACTAGTCCTTCTATATATTTGTAAGAGCATCTATCACTTGAACGAAATAACCAACTAAAAAATCAAGTCATTTTACTTTAAGTGGAACTTCATGAGCTTTGCCCTATCACAGTTTGATAGTTGTCTCAATTTCCACCATTCTAATTCCATAATGATTCCCAATAAGAGAAATCTAAGGCAATTCTTAATGGGCTCCAAATAAAATAAAAAGCTGATTTCTAATGTTTTAGTTATGAATAACCTCAATAAGCCAAAAGCAACTTGGGAATAGGGGACAAAAAAGAAAGAGTCAACTGAACTGAGTCATGTGCTATATACATGAACTTAAGTGACATAACACAAATGCATAACATCTGGGCCTGCTCAATGTTCCTTCCCCCATGTTTACAACTTAGAGACCCTGGACCAGTCTTTAAGCCACAAGCTTTGCTAGAAAAGTACTAGCAAATCAGTTTACTCAAGATCCTATAGAAAATACCTTATACATAGCAGATAAGAGGACAGTCACATTAGATGATAGATAATATTAATGCAATAAAGAAGTCAAAGTTTTGAAGAGATCACAGACCGATGCATGAAGGACCTTTGTGCCTCATCTTCCATTTCTGCTGTTTTATCCAACAAAAACTTGGCAGTACCCTTGCCATCAGCCATAGCATTATCCTTTCAGAGAACAATTTTTTTTCATTAAATATAGCAAGGTGACAAAAAGAAAATTTATTAAGTAATCTCTATTACAGTATAAAGGGCTGTAACCTTTTGTATTTGCTTCTTTCCACTACCAAACTCAATATAGAAGTTAGACCCATTGTTCTTTATCCAATTTCCATCAGACAGAAGGACAAAAGGCATTCCTTTAAAAGTATCACCTTCAATTTCTATATCTAAGGATTGGACCTGAAAATTAATTGAGACTATTAAGACTTTTGACTGCAGACCTAAAAGACCTCAGATAATGAAGAATAACTTCAGATAAATTTTGTAAGATACCTCATAAAAGGAATCAAATGAAGAATTGGTTTTAAATTGTGTTTCAGTAGCTCCATTCACAGCAACTGAACCAGGGGGCTGAACACTTGGATGAGGTACCTGAGATGGCGATTATGTTATGTGTAACTCACATGCCCTAGAAAGTTGAAAGAAACAGTGACTCGAATTTCAACATCCAAAGTCCTAGAGCTAGTTTCAGTATTAACAAATGGGAAAAATGCATTCCCTCAACTTGAGAGTTTGGAAAGTTAGACTTTTCAACTTCCAATTTCGGCAATTAACCTCATAAAACTTTGGAGAAGATTTTAGTAGCTGATTTCATCCATTTTTTGTTTGTAAAGTCTTCTTCACAACCATTTTCATGCTTAAATATTTATTCTGGTGAACATAATGCCTAACTTTTTCAATCATAGATTTCTTACTGAAAAAAAATGGTTGGAGACCAAAATCTCCAAAAATTAGCCATTCCACATGCACACAAACTAGTTAGTGAGGCGTTATACAAACACTCAAAAGTTGAAGAGATTTTATGCATTTTTTTCCTTCATAAATTAATACACTCACCAACCACTCGCCCTGCGTTGTTCTAGATAAGGCCCAATGAAGTGTAACAGGCATTTCAAAATCTGTAGCCAGGTGGACCTTTGTCTTGCCAGCATACTTGGTAACAATGACCTTAAAGATATGAAACACTGTCAAAATTAAAATTTATACTGAAAAAATAAAGGGAAAAACTTAGGTAAATTTCCTTAAGTGTTTGCCATGAGATTTGTTGATAAGAACATAACATATGGAGGAACTAGATTAAAAGGGTCGATTGTGTAATGCTGAACTGTAAAAAATACCATATGTCATGTTCTATTGTTGAACCTAGTAGCAAACACCTTAAAAGCTACACCTAAATTTTGTCCAAAAATAAATACCAGCAGAATCAGATGAGAAACAACCATGAATAAGATATTATTGTCTCACCAAAAGATCCTTATCAGCAAGCTTGTAGATTTCCTTATTCAAAATAAGACCCCTATCCTGTTCCTCCCTTGCCTTGGAATATCGTTCTATTACTGACAAGGCTTGTGGTGCAGCTATATCTTGTTCAACAATGTTTTTGGCAACATGTCTATTGATAAGCTGCATCATATCTCTTTTTTTCCGCTGGATTCTTTCAGCACGAAAATATTTTTTGCTCTTCAATTGCTTGGCGACCTTAGTCTGTATCTCTCCTTTCATAATCTTCTTCTGTATCTCATCTACAGAAATACCTTTCTCCAGCTCAGCTAGCAATTCTTTTCTTGCTTCCTCAAATTCTCTCTGTTATAAAAGATGGCAGAAGTTAATGAGCAATTACAGCAGAAAAGTCTCAATAGATTAATAAAGAAGTAATAACAATATAATTTTGACCATCTAAGTAAGTAATGCTCAACAGAATAGAGGAAATCAGAAAGGATACTCTGAAATTACAAGTTGTTGATCTGGAGAGTAGTTAGGCTTCCCAGCTTTTTCCCAGCGTACATAGGCTTGTATTTGTATAAGTTCATCAGGGATTGTCTTTGTTTCAGAAACAGAAGGTTCCTTGACTTCAGTGACCCTACTTTTGTTTGTTAATCTCGCATGGAGATCTTGTATGGAAGTACCCCTGGCTAATTCCTCCAATAGTTCAGTTCTAGCTGCTTCATATTCCTCCTACCAAAATAAGGGAAAATCATCTTAGAAGACAATTGTAAGAATCTCATGTCCTGCAGTAAAAAAAATTAAGACAACAGCTAACTACAAGAAGATGACAGCACTTTTTTTGGGATGAGAAAGGAATTTATTGAGAAAACAATCAAAGGAGGAAGATAAGAAATTCTCCTAGAACAATAAACAAATATAAAAAGAAAAAAGAAAAGAAATTACTTATGTCAAAATGGATCTGATTAAAACTCTAACCTTTTGCTCTAGACATAAACACCACAAGACCACAAAAACAGAACACTGCCATACAATTTTACATACTTTCTTTTTACCAAAGCCTCTCAAATGAATATATAAAAGAGGCATAAGGAAAACCCACTGCTCATTAAACATGCCTGGAGAACTATGCCAAAGCTGCCAAGAAACCTCACAATTTGAAAACAAACACAGCCTTTTTATGAAAGCTATTTTCTACATCATCTTAGAGCATCTACACATGCACCATTCAGGTTGTAATTGTAAACCTGACAACAAAGGGTATTCTCATATTGTGATAGTCAAGTTTCTAAGGAAAATGTGAACATGTAAACATTTTCTTGTCTTTCAAAAAAATATATACAATAAAGAAGCTTCTCTTCTTTGACTTTCAAGTTTCAAAATCCATTTCACTTAGAGGATTATTAGGAATCTCAGTAAAGACAATGAAAAAAGCACGGAACACACTGATGTTATACATCTAATTGAAAAATTATTAATTTCTATATCAAGTTAGGATGAAAAAAGTACTGCTCTTGATGGGTTTTCTTCTCCAACCACAAGTGGAACTCATGTTCTTTTACCCAACTCTTATTTCAAGAAAGATGAAAGACAGAAACCTGGACTTGAACCCAAAATATAATTCAAAATAAAAAAATTTATATTCTCCAAAGACAAAGCAGAAAGGTAATGTAGCAATGAAATTTGAGGAAAAAGATCTAAAGCAATTACAGCCAAATTATAAAGAGAAAGGGAAAAATGAAGTTAGGTCAAAGGAACAAAGTCCGAAGAAAATTAAATAATAATAATAATAAAGGCTAAATGCAATGTATGAACAACACTTGATTACTGACCTTTTCTTGCTCTGGGGTGTATATCTGCTTACCCTTTCTTTCCCACCTAAGATATGCTTGAATCTGTACAAGGTCTTCAGGAACTGAAAAGTTTTTAGCTGATTTATCTTTCAGAGGTAACTTGACGTGAAAGTTCCCACCATTGTTTTTATACCTGTAATTAGAAATATATATATGTAATATAAATTTGAATTTAATGGGAAGAAACAACATATACAAAGACTTACCACTTATTCTGAGCTTCATCAAATATAAGGAACTCAATAGCTTGTGCCGCAGGATCATCAATTTCTATTTTAAGGATGGATCCTGAACCAGACTAAGAAAACAAAAGTAAAACAAAAGTACAGTGAATCAATCAATAATCTTGGAATCCTTTTCTTCTTTTGCAGTTATCATTGGAAACTTACTTTCAGAAATGGAGTTCTAAGAGCTCTATTCTTATAAACTTTTGTTCCATCTGGGCAAAGAGAAGGAAGTACCCACTTCCTAGAAACAAAAAAAAAACATATATAAGTGCATGGGACAGTAATTATTTTCAACTTCTAAAAGGCTAACAACAAGTGCTGAATATACCCTTGACTATCGCGTATAACTCCCCAGTGCAAAAGCAAAGAGTCACTACTATTAGAAACCTGAATATCTATTTGTGTTACAGCCCCTGGTGCTGAAGATCCAACACCAACCTGGTCCATTAATACAAGCATCCATTAATTCATAGATTACTACTATACCATATAAATGCCTCAAATAAACCATTCAATATTTCAGGCCAGCTGTATACCTGCAATTCAATATTCCCATCAAGGTTGAAATGTCCTGAAAGCTGCGCCAGGGCAAAAATGCAGTCAACACAGAATTCAAGTTCAGGTTAATAATTCAAAAAAATGCAATTTGAGACTCTAAACACATGTTCAATTCTGGCTAATTGTTTTGCATGATGCAAAGGCACATGTCAATCAACTATTCATAATTTGTTATAAAAGCTATCGATTGAACCATGGCCACAAGGTAGTATGTGTCTGAAATTCTGAATAACTAGCAGATACACTGATATATAAGGTAATTTCTTAGACATAAATAAGTATTTAAAGCCTCAAGCAGTATTCATTATTCCCCCCTATAGGGATCAAATGTTATGTTAAAAACATTCTCACGCTGATTGACCAAGTCTTTCTTCCAGCTACATATTACCAATATTAATACCAGATTAAAAGAATGAGCATGAACATAAGATCGAGCTCATTTAGTTACACAAGTCAAGATTAAAAATTTAATGAGTGCTCATTTAGTTTACAAATGGTTCAGGTCAGAATAAATAAACAATTAATACATTATTATATTAAAAATAAAAATATATTAAAATTAAATCTATCATTTACCTTTTGACATAGACTCAGCTCATTTAAACTCGTTTCCTATAAGCAACAAGCCAAGCCTGATCTTTTTCTTGGGCTCAGTTCAATTAAATCTTCATTCTTCTAAAGCTCAAATTATTTATATCCCTACGTAGCGGCGGATACTAATAGATTTTTCTTAGTGGCATGAGAATTTACATTCATTAAATAAACCATATTCATAATTTTTCTGTATTTGGAGCTCACCTCAGAAGCTGAACCTGTGGTTGACACAGCATGTGGAACTGCAATTTGTTGATGTCTTTCCATGGCAAAATTTCGTTTCCTTACACACAAATTGTTCCCACAAAAATTTGTAGAAAGTAGAAACTTCTGTACGTGTGTTTGTGTTGGCGCTTGGTTCACACTGACATCTTGGTATAAATTGGTTGCAGGTATGACGGAAGAATTAACTTTACTTTGATATTCAGCAACCGTCGGACAAAGCAAACTCTGGTGGAAAATACCATGCGTGACAGTATTACTCATATTGGTGCATCAACTCCTTATTCTAAAGAAATCCAAGCATCCGCACGTGGTAATTAAAATTAATTTCTACAAAAAAAAAATGCGAAGAAAGTTGAGGCATGTAATTAAAAACAGTAACATTTTCAAATTTGGGACTCTAAACAGAATTGCGCACTCTCTCAGACAACCAATTAATTGCTAGTCATAACTTGCTCAAATTGATGATCATCAAATATTAATCTTATTCCGCCCATTTCTTAGTAGCGTGTTCTGTATATAAGAGCTAATCATAAAACCATTCCAAAATTCTAAAAAATGAACACAACATATCTTCTTTAGTCATTTTTCTGACGACACTCAAACGGACTATGATAAGAAAATGGAATCCAAACAAATATACGCATTCATCTTCAGAAATCAAAATCCGTCCACAGTTTCAAGACACATCCAGGAATTTCCAAAGTGCGGAAAATCAGCAATTTCCAAGTGAAAAACAACTGAACTTCGTCGATTGATTTCAACAGAAAAAAGAAACTTCAAGGTTTGAAACTTGAAACTATCTCTAGTTGGGGGAGAACGACAATGTAACAAGAAGAAAAGTTACGTAGCAAGTGGAGAAGAGAAGATGAACGAGAGCTCCGTGTTTACTGTTTCGATTTTTGCACTATTGAGTTCAGTGAACTGTGTAATTGGAAAAATGTTACGACGTCGGGAATATGGGCGTCTAGCACCGCCGTTCAATACGATTTGGGCGCGTTTCCAATAGGATTGATTGTAAAATGCAAATACAAGCCTGCCTTGCCACGTGCAGTATGGAATAGCACAACTTCGATTCAGAGCGGCTGACATGGAGACAAGCCCGTGGGGTCCGTGACCATACTTTTTGATACGACTTTTTCCCTTCGACCTTATTCTAGATTTAATTACAATTATAGCCTTCTATGATATTTCTCTATGCGCCCCACTACATAGAAATGTTCTTTTTTTTTTTAGTGACAATGTACAATTATCATATTATATTTTGAATATGACTTTCGTTGAAAACATATATAATTGATAGTTATAAAATAAATAATTATTTATGTAATATTTTTATAATTTTTAAATAATATAAGATACCTTTCAAATAATTATATTATTTGGATACAAATATTTAGATATTTCTACTTAAATATCAATACACCAAAATAAGTCTAATAATAAATAAAAAAGTGTACACAATCATAATTAAAATAAAAATATAATCCCTTCAAATTTTATATTTAAAAATAATTTCATGAAGTCAAGTTTATTTTATAAAAATTATAATTATATATAATAATTATTGTTTCATAAAAAAAAGAATAATTATTAAAATAATAAAAAAAATACATAAATTTTAATTGGTTAGTAAATTAATTAAAGGCATCTAATAATTAAATAAAAATATTTAATTTATCGATGATAAATAATTTTTTGTTTATCAACGATATCTAAATTACGATACGTGATAAAAATATTATTTATTAAAATTATTTTTATCACGTGTCGCTATTTAAACACGGTTAATAAATAAAAAAATATATATTATTAGTGGATTAAATACTAATTTATAATATAATAGTATTTAAATATGAAAAATCATCTTCAAAATTTTAGCATTAAAAATTAATAATAACTTAAATCTTCTATCAATATATTTATAAGCTGAAATTAATTTTTTTTTATACTTAACATATTTTAAGGAGTTAATTGCATACGGTAGAAAATATTTCTTATATTCTTGTTATTCAATACCATTTATGTAATTTCTTACGTTTGCCCATCTATTTTGGTAAACTCGAACAGAACGCTTTTCTAGATAGTCCTCGATGGATCCGCGATCGATGCAGTCGCCTCATAGATATCCGATTTATACTGTACATGATTAATACATCTACGGCTTTCAAGCAAAGTGGTACAAAAATTAATCATTTTTTATTGCATTATTGTTTATTTATCGTTCACTTTTATAGCTTTCCGCAAATATTTATACTTTCTCAACCATGTATTTCCGTTTATCAATGAGTCGAAATTAAAATTATTTTTATAATTAAAAATCATAATTTAAATTTCAGTGCAATCAAATAAATTATGCATCCCCATTTTTGGCCTTTTCGATTTTTGTTAAAGGTTTATTTTAAAATGCGAAAAAAGAGTGAATTGATGTTTGACGCCTATAATATGTAATTTTTAAATTTAATATCTTATTTTTTACTTTTTATATTTTATATTTTCGTTAATTTATTTTATACATTAGCCGAAATGACATTTTTTTATACAGATTATTGATATATAAAAATATAATATATGTACACATATACATTATATTTTATAGGTTAAAAAAGAGAATGTGAGTAATTTAATTAAGAAAATATTTTTTTAATTGATAGATTAATTCTCAAATTAAAGAAAAATAAATCATTTAAACATCAAATTAAAATGAAAATTCACTTTGAGAAATTTATATCTTTTTAAGTGGTAAACCATTAATTTACCACAGATTGCACAGACAGCGAAAGAGAGGGTAAAAAATAATGAATTCGTTCAAACTGATTTAAACAAATTAAGTCTACAATTTGATAATTAAGTATAAAAATTAGAGTAGTATTGAAAATGCACAAACTGCCAATTCAAGAGAGCTAAGAAAGAAAGCAAAAGGAAGTTGATGAAATAAAGAACCAAAACGAGTAGTGTTTGACTGTGTGAACATGCAGCCCAAATAGGCGAGACACTTGCCTAACTGCGCAAGCAAAGGCACCCCTCGTCGTTGCTTTTCTTTTGTTCAAACCTTGCATATGCTTTTGCTGCGAAGGATGCATTATTGGTGTTGAATGCTTAGATTTGAAAGAAAAGAAATTGAGTGACGAAAAAAGGAAAAGAAAAAGTGCATGAAAGAGTAGAATAATAAATTAATAAGTACCAACAAGGTAAATGCAAAAAGAAAAAGGAAAGAAAATGAAGCACAAGACTATGAGGGTAAGGTGGTGGAATAAAGCTTGTTTTAGCGTTGGTCCATTTGAACTCACCCTCTAAAATTAAATCTGCAATACCCATTTACTAATTTCTTGTTGGAAGCAAAAATAATCGGGAGGTCCAAACTCGAGAGGCCTTCGGTTAATTGTTTTTCCCCCCTCCCTGTGAGGCCTTGCGAAATGAAGGTATATATGGGCCGGACAATTGAACAGTGAAAGGGTCGATTTTGGTTCATCCTTGAGGCTTGAAGAGCCAGGACAGCAGGCACCCAGAATTGGGGGTGAATTGTTGTGCTCTGTGATGGAGCTACTAGCCTATAACGAGGGAGGCCTCAGTTCATTGGTCTCATAATGAGAATCCCATTAAGGTGTTGTAACAAGGAGTACCTTTTCTCATGGAATGGAATGTGTCAGCATCTAGGAAGCAACTTTGTAAAGGGCAGCATGATTATTCGCGAGAGATTGACTTTGGGGTTGAGTTAATTGGTGGATGCTTTGCTCACAAATGAAATAGACCACTAATCCAAAGATTTAGTGACGAAAGCGAGCATATCCTGTAGAATTAAATATATTATTATAAATTTTAATTTTAATTATATTAGTTTATTTTGACTAAGTCATAAAGACTTTTTTCAATCTCCTGAATTTGATATAGATCATGTGTTTTTTATTAAATTGATAAAATAAATTAATTGAGGTCCACCTAACATTAAAAAAGAAAAAATCACAGAGCCTATGCTATGATTCCAAAACTACAGTTTTTGAGATTATTATTCTCTCATTTCTTGATGCCGTGAAAGCCTTCAATCATTACCTAGCAGCAGGCTGGCACCTATTATCTTCCTTCAACGCGCTCTTCTTCTTGTTGGTTTGGAAGGAAATGCAAATGCCACTTTTAGCGGAGCGAAATAAACAGAGTGTCAAAACAACTTTTCCTCATTTTCAAATGATCGTCGAAAGTTGCATATACCAGATTGGGGAGAATTTAATATGATGTTGAATTCTATTCTATGTGCCCCTTGATTATATATTAATTATACTTCCAGCTCGTTTAACGTGCGTGGAACTCGGACAGCCATAGTATCACTTTATTTTTCATTTTTTATTGCTTATATATTATGTTTACGTTATTTTACTTGGGATATTCATTTAGGCACTAGTAGGTAGCTTAACTTATACTAATATATATGTCCTTGATTTTTTTATTTTATGTTTAAAATTTTTTAAAATTTGTATAAAAAAAAATACATAATGATAGATTTTAGGGTGATTACGGTTATTTAAAAAATAATGAGTGATTTCTTTACTAAAAAAAGATTAATTTTAAGAAATAGAATATATATATATATATATATATATATCAATTGTTGATTACTTATATATTTAAAAGTTTAATTTATTTAATTTTTAATAAATAAATAAAAAGTGAATTAACTTGCAAGTTTTATATTAATCCCAAAGGATTAGTTTGGTGATAGAGACAAATAGTTAGTGTAATTAAAAAAATTAAATCTTAATTATATTTTATCAATATTTTAATTAGAGTTAAGTTGCAATACTCTTTCAAACATATAATTCCTTTCACTTTTCAAAATTAACAAAAATTAGAGTTATGATGAAGTTCACCCAAAAAAACACGCCCTCTTCTGATATGACAGTATATTTCAACGCCGCAAACGTAGAGTTCTTTTTTTCTTTTTTATTTTTGGGCCTCCTATTGGTAGGTGGCAGGAACTGACGAAGAAGCTCTCCGTGACATAGGACCACAGGAGCATACAATAATTAACAGATTCTTCGAAATAATTTAATATTGCAAATGAATAAACCGTACCCAGATAATATATATTTACAAAATTCTCCCATTGCCTTTGAATATTCCTTCACTGATTCCCATTCATCGTAGACTATTCTCAGTCATACCAGAATCGGGCAGTATTTTTGAAATTACCCACGTACCCTTCCCAACTTTCCGCTCTGTGTTCCTCCAATGCTCTTCTAAATATTACCAAATTAGTAGGGTAAACATTAAACGGCGATCGTTTGCTTTCTTTCTCTCAAGTCTAAACAAATCTTATAATGATTAAAATTTCAGTGATCTTTATTTTAAAAAAAATATCTCTATCATTAGAAGATTAATTCATATTTATAAATTTATATAAATTCTAACAAAATCAATGGGATAAAAATAATAAGAGAACCCGATTTCTCAAATAGTTGAACTCCTGACAAAGATAATTAAAATTTTCACTTGAATCAAGATTCCTTCAAGATTTAAAGCCATCCTACAGATGCTTCTTTATGTTTATCTCAATTCCATGGCAAGGAGCATGTAACACGAGAAGAAAAGAATATACAAATTGTTGTTGCCGCCGGGGTCGGTGCTGAAGCACCTTGTACATAGTCATACACTTTACTTTCATCTAAAAGAAGAAACTAGGGTTCTCGAGAAGAGGTCCCCATAGATAGTAAATGTTATTCGGCAATGGAGTAAGCTGTGAACCAATTTCTTTTGTTTATTGTCTTCACAGTCTTGTCCCTTTGGTTTTTACATTTCATTCTTTGATGTCTATTCGTTTATAATTTATAACTTGTACAACTCTTCTTAAGAGGATAATGTTACATTCATTTGACCTTTGCTGTCATGCATGGAAGGTTGAGAGCTGCCAAATATATGCAAGTGCTCCACAATGGAAGAGTGAGGATACATTGGCCATTTCGCGAATGTAGAAGGAATCTCCAACCAAGTCAATAAATGCATTTCTTTCATTTTCCTTCTCTTGTGGAGCTATTCATATATAGTCAATGCATGACCCAACTTGTCTGTGACGATCTTTTTCCTCGGTAAAAGGTACTTACGGCTAGTAGAAGTCAAATTTGAACATGCTCCATGCCAACCGTTCCCTCTTTTTTGTCTTTAATTTTCCAGCTGATTCACTCTTCCGCATCCGAAACTAAGTAAAAACAATGAGACTCGGCGTCAGGAAGGGGGTACGAGCACCCAACCAAACGTTTCTTATCCATGAAAAGTCATCTGTTCAGCACACAATTCTCCAAGTCTCAGTTTTTGAATCTATAAATTTGTGAACCGTTCATAGTCTGACATCCTTGAAAAGACAAAAACTGCTCTTTTATATACTAAGTATCTCATCTCTTATACTTCCAAGGAATATCCTAGTTTCTTAGAAAACAATTGCGGAAAATATCTGTAGTAGGAGAGATCAACTTAGAAGACTTAAGCACCTTATAAATTCCGCCAATCACATTAATAATTTTTCAGGTACCTTGTGCAAGAAAGGGTCAATACAGATCCTTCTTGTTTAGTCCAATCAAAGGGGCAAGTATGGATGTTCCGGGTTTTGCCATTGAATCTCAGCAACCAAAGTTCGCTCTTCCTGTGGATTCTGAGCACAAGGCCACTGAATTTAGATTATTCTCAGTGGCCAAGCCCCACATGCGGGCATTCCATCTATCTTGGATTTCCTTCTTATCATGCTTTGTGTCTAGTTTTGCTGCACCTCCTCTCATTCCCATCATCCGTGATAACCTCAACCTTACAGCCACTGACATCGGAAATGCGGGGGTTGCATCAGTTTCGGGTGCAGTTTTTGCTAGGATTGTGATGGGGACTGCCTGTGATTTATTTGGACCCCGTCTTGCCTCTGCCTCTATCATCCTCCTCACAGCTCCAGCAGTCTACTTCACTTCCATTATCTCATCTGCTACCTCCTTCCTCCTCGTACGGTTTTTCACAGGTTTCTCCTTAGCCACCTTTGTCTCAACCCAATTCTGGATGAGCTCTATGTTTTCTGCTCCAGTAGTTGGTTCAGCCAATGGAGTTGCAGCTGGATGGGGCAACCTTGGAGGAGGAGCCACACAACTCCTTATGCCTCTTGTATTTTCCGTAATCCGTGATATTGGTGCTGTCAAATTCACAGCATGGCGAATTGCATTTTTCATTCCTGCACTGTTTCAAACGCTAACAGCATTCGCCATATTTATATTTGGCCAGGATTTGCCAGATGGGAACTTCCATAGCTTGAAGAAATCAGGGGAAAAATCAAAAGATGACTTCTCAAAAGTTCTGTTTTATGGGATTACAAATTACAGGGGGTGGATTCTGGCGTTGACTTATGGATATTGCTTTGGGGTAGAGCTGACAGTGGACAATATCATAGCCGAATACTTCTATGATAGATTTGATCTAAAACTCCACACAGCAGGAATAATTGCTGCAAGCTTTGGATTAGCTAATGTTGTTTCTCGACCTGCAGGGGGCTATATATCAGATGTAATGGCAAAGAGGTTTGGAATGAGGGGTAGGCTTTGGGCCTTATGGCTGTGCCAAACCTTGGGAGGTGTATTCTGTATAATCCTCGGCCTGGTCGGATCTCTAAGTGTATCTATCATTGTCATGATCATATTCTCTTTGTTTGTTCAAGCTGCCTGTGGGCTCACATTTGGGGTGGTTCCTTTTGTCTCAAGAAGGTACGCTTTTTTCCATTGTTTCAAATCAGTTAAAGCATTATCTTTAGTCCTACATACAAAAAAAAGATCCCTTTTCTCCATTTGTAATGAACGCTAAAGCATTTTTAAGTGTAGCAAATTCTGTCCGCCAGTGTATAATTAGTTTCTTTTAAAAGCAGTCTATAGTTAATTTTGCAAATTCCATATTTTCAATTTTTCAATGGTTAAGTAAGCTGTCAGATTCACCTGAAAAGAAAAGAAAAGAAAAACCAAACTCTTAATTTTGTAATTTAATTTTTTAGGAACCATCAAATCAGACATAATAAATGGAACAAAAATGAAAGATATATAATATACTAGGCCAAGTCATCCTTACCTATGTTGAAAGGTTTAGGTTGAATCAAGGAATATAGTTGTCTGTCACATCTGTGATGCTTTAAGCATCATATTGAGTTTTGACTACCATAACGACAACTTATTCATGGTTCCAACACTGGCAATGAAATACAAAAGCTGCTCAAGTTTCTTTATAAAAAACAGAGTTATATTGAAAGTGCATAGCACTATGTCAAGAAGTCCTGATTATTGAATCTAATGATCTGAATTTATATATACATCTTCAGGTCATTGGGAGTCATATCTGGAATGACAGGAGGTGGAGGAAATGTGGGTGCTGTTTTGACCCAACTAATTTTCTTCAAAGGTTCCACATTTTCAAAGGAAAGAGGGATAACCCTGATGGGTGTCATGATCATAATCTGCACCCTTCCATTAACTTTAATCTACTTTCCACAATGGGGTGGGATGTTTTGCGGTCCATCGTCTAAAAAGGTGGCGGAAGAAGACTACTACTTGTCCGAATGGAACTCAAAGGAGCAGGAGAAAGGCTCCCATCATGCAAGCTTGAAATTTGCTGATAACAGCAAAAGTGAAAGAGGCAGAAGAGTTCAGTCTTCAACCCGGCCTTCCGAAGAAGCCACGCCACCGTGTGCTTGATTGTTCCTCAACTTAGCGCAAGAACGCACTGGCATGAAGAAAGCCAAAGGTCAAATATTAAGTTGTCTCAATGTTCTGGTTTACTTATAAATATAGGGCTGACGGTAAAAGTGTTTGGTCCGTGGGCACGATTTATTTAGTTAATTTTTATATTTTCATTCCTAGGGATATGTAGTAATTTTGGTATTTCCTGGTCTTGGGTTGATGTTTTTGTGTTATTAGGTACAGTTGTAATGCTTTCGTCTACGAATTATCCCAGCAAATTGCCCTTCTCTTGTTTGTTGGATGCAAACCTTGTTGTGATGCCTAAGGGACCCTAGGTGTAATGTCTAGGTTTCTTTCTTTTTCTTTAATCTTCCATGCTACCCAAACCCATTTTCCTTGCAAGTTGTTATTCCCTCAGGTCCTTAACACCAACAAAACAAACCTTCCTTCCCTTGACAAAACCAAATTGCCCCAATACATATTACAAGTTTTTTCTTTGGAAATGTCTTCTCGTTAGTAAGATATTGCTTTTTTCTGTTCATTAAATCTTCAAACTTTACTAAATTTAACTTCAATTAAATAAGTAATCCATATTTAAAAGAAAAAACCGAAGTAGATAATCAGTCATTTGAAGAGTTCTTATCATCCTATAATTTTTCTTCCAATTGACAAAAGAAATTAGATATAACCACCACTTATATATTCCAAAAAAATTAACCTCCTATATAAATTTAAGCAAATTGCTCTGTAGGATTGAATTAAAACAAGTGAAAATAGGCGAAGCAAAAAGAAAAAGAAAAAAAAAATCTAAAACAGCAAATTTGTGCTGGAAACACAGCCATTTTAGTATGGGCCAGTGTCTATTTTATTGCTTAAACTCTTTGGGCTGTTTGTGACTCCTCCATTCCTCCTGAGGCCAACCCAACAGTTCTAAAACTCTCAAAATTCACTATCATAAAAAAAAAAAATCTAATAATTTATGGGAGTACTTAATAAAATCTTAAATGCATCCAAATTCAAAGGAGTGTATATTTTAAATTATTAAAAAAATTAATTTCGAACAAAAGACAAAGTGGCCATAATACCAAAAAAATTAGGGACAAATTACACTTGTCCTACTTCTAGCATTCTTTGTTCTATATTTATGAGAAGAAAAGCTTGCTCTCTCTCCTTAGGATAAATCAATTGGTACTTTACAAGGAAAAAAGAACTAAATTACACCATCGGCTTGCCACTGTAAAACTTTTTGTGGAAAGGAAGCTTAAATCCATAAAACCTAATGCTAAAAGTTCACATCTTCAGAAACATAAACTATCGGGTGACCTTGCTATTCTCTTGATTGAACCACCTCCACTTCGCAAGCAATAATGCATGCTTGAAGACAGCAAGGGTCCTTGTGATTTCCCATAAGAGTTCCAACACGAAGCTTGTTGAAAACTTCGATAATTGAGAGAGGACCTCAGCTGGATGTCAGTTAAACCAACGTCTGTGCAGGGTATAGAATTGCTACACGCTAGATGGATAGGCTGCAATGCATAAATCCCAGTTATTTGATGAAAGCTAACACCAGAAATCACCACAGTTCCTGTCTGGTTCTTGCACATTTGCTTGTCACAGTAATATTGGTCTATCATTATTGGAATCTTGACTTCATATACTTGGATTCTGGAAAATGACGCATTTTTTACCATACCAATGCCTCCCTAATTGAACAAAATAAATCAAATTATTACAGATAATCAAAATTGAATACTAATTTAGTTCAACACCTGCCATGTTTTGATTCTTACTCCATACAGAGTGTTTTGCATTGAGATATCCTCAACGATGATGTTAGACACACATGCCACGCTTTTATCCCTCCCTAATCCTCCTAGGCTACATTCAGAAAATTAAATTGATATTATCAGTAGTTTGCTAATAACAATCACAACGAGAATGCCAACTTGTACTAGCTAGGTAATATTGTTCCTTTTTTTTTTTTTGGGGGGGGGGGGGGGGGGGAATACCTTACACCATGTCCAGGGCCACAATTAATATGGTGAACATGAACATTAGAACAACCTGTTTGGATTGATTCACGGTCATCTCCTGTTAACATAAAAAGACAACAAAGGTATCACTATTTTAATCTGGTTTCAGTTCGATACCTTGCATGCCCACAGAACACAGCACCATATAAGCCACGATTAATAATTTATTAAGATCCTACTTTTCCAAGTAGAAGTGGAATGTATAGTCGTTTTAAAAAATAAATAAATAAATGGCATACCACTACCAATATCAGAATGTTGAATTTCTACATCCTGTGTGTTTTGTAAGTGAATGCCATCAGTATTTGGGCTGTTCTCTTGGGAAGAAATTGTGATGTTATTGACTTTAATCCCTTTGAGCTATCAAATTTTAGATGGCATTGAGGACTCTTTATGATACTGATATCCTCAACTGTTACATTATTGTAGGAATAGAATCTTTGAGCCTGCATATGGACAATGCCAAACAAGATTAGTGAGAAACACAAAGCTTTAAATAACTAGCAGACTGAAAAAAAAAAGTGCATAAGGAAAATGAAAATCTTACAGTGGGTTTCATGCTTGGAATGTATTTAGAATATATTTTCCGCTGGAATTCATGAAAAATAAAATAAGTTGTTTTTTTTTTTTGAATCTTCCTTTAACTATGTTACAGATATTTGGATAGGTGTTTACTCAAATTTTACCTGCATATGATAGATTTGTGAGGAGTTCCACCAGTTAGAACCTTGGCCATCAACTGTGCTGGAGCCTTTGATAGTGAAGTTGTGGACCCATTTGAAATTTATCCACTGAAAAAAACTAAAATTTGGCCACGAAGATGGTTCAGGAGGTGCCAATAGAGTTCCATCTATCTGCTGGAATTCAATTTTCATTAGCTTCATAATCCTATGTGAAACACACAAATGTCATAATGTGAAGTATATTATCGTATTAATTATTTTTCCTCGTCAGTATTTGCAAAAGATTTTTTTAAAAAAATAATAATAAATATAGACTACTCTAATACTACCACTACCAATCCGGTTAAAGAAGGGAAATGGACTTGAAGAGTAGGTGGGGCATACAAGGGCCTTGTAAAATAATGGAATTGACGAGGAACTTGAGCTTTGTTGGAATTTTGACTAAAGCACCAGCAACTTTGCAGGCAGCTTTCCATACTGCTAGAAGTGCCTAGATGATCAACATTCTCAAGAAAGTCATTATAACTCTAGCTGTCAAAACTCACTTCCCTCTTAAATTCTGAGCATTTCCCCTTACCTTTAAATCATCAGAAATTTCATTGCCCTTGGCTGCAAAAGACAAAACATCAAGTGCACGGATAAGGACCATAATGAGGAAGAGGAGCTGGATTAGGACTAGAAGAATGTGACTATGTGAGCCTCGACTGCTGCTATATTTCTGATGGTTATGAAACTTCTTCTTTTTAGTCTGATTCTTCCTTGCCTCCACAGAAATTATGCAAGAGATGACAAAGACAAAGAATAACGAGAAAAGGAAAAAGAGTAGAGAAGAACTTCTGTTTATCTTCATTTCTTTAGCCGTTCTGTTTGCCAGTATTAGAAACAATACATAGATAAGAGAATTCTAGGAACTTAAGGTGGTATTGTGCTTCATGAAGGAAGCAGTAAGGTAATTATAAATAGTTCATATAGTGGAAAATTACAGAATCGGTTAGTATCGTGCCAAAGCCATATATTTTATGCTTTCTTTTTTGTATCTTTTTAAGGTGGTAAACCAGAATTCATTAGCTTTGGTTGTCCTTCTCCAGTGAATATCCAAATGGCTTGTGACGAGACACTGAGTTATAAGGATGGCCATTGGCTAATAACCCCACAAGGCATGCAAAAATGACTTCACCACCATAATTGAGTCAGTTAATCTGAATGCATTTGGTATGTCAGAAAATGACTGTTTTCTGACATTAAAACATTTAACGAGCATTTATAATAAATATTTAAGAATGTATTTAGATAAAAAGGAAAAGAAAAGGAAAGTACAGTGGATTGCATTCATAAAAGATTTTGCTACTGAGCTCTCAATTGAGCTCAAAGGCTCACCCATTTGATCTTTTATGTCTTTTTAAAATAATAATATTGTCTTAAAATGACATGAATCTCAATGAAAATCTAACAGTTAAGTGCTCGAATGTTTGAATGCTCAATAGGCTTATCTTTCATAAATGAGTGAGAATGGATAATAAAATATCACAAATTTAATACGCTATAACATTTAAATTATGTACGATAAACATCATTTTACAACCTAAACAAAAAATGTCTCAAAAAATACTTAATTAAACTTTTGTAATATGCAGTTTCTTGTCAAAACAAATTAGGAAGAACTTGTCAAGACAAATTGAGATATTCCCATGTCTTATATTGTTGATTCATAACTTATCGTATGGGCAAAGTAGGACTCTTTCGTTTTCAAATCATCAAAACCAAGACTGTACGTATTCAGGCACTAGTTAAGTGGTGACAATTGACTAGAATGTCCAATAATAAACCCAATTTCGTTGCAACCATTATCTGTTGTTAATTATTGCTGGTTGAATTATTTTAAGCTGCAATCCTCAATGTGGGTTGATGGACAGTGGAATGAAGAAAGCCATTTTATCTAAATAAAATTTTGAACTTTGGATAGCATAATTTAATGTTTTAACTTTATTGAGTTGCCATTACAAGCTTGACAAGGATAATGGTAGTGCCACAACCATTTTAGCCCAAAACCATATTGATTAAATTGGTTACCAATGACAATCTGATAAAGGCAACTGACCCAACATAATGCATGGCTAATTGATAACCAGGTCACTGCCCTGCTAAAGGTTGGGGGATAGCAATTTGCAAAGGCAGTTTCTGTGATTATATAGAAAAAAAAGACCTTCCCTTACATATTGATTTATCTTCTTATGATCTACTTGTTTTTTCCCTAAATTTTTTCGTGGGGCCAAGCTAGAGAAACCTTGTGTGACACTGCCACTTCGTGTGCAGTCAACGAGCCATTGGGTTGGTGTTAAAATTTTCCACACAAACTCGTGTTTGATTCGAAGCTTTACCAAATTTCAAACTCACTTCAGTTTCAGGGAAATTCCTCTATATTTCTTTGGTTGAATTATACTAATACTATTATCAAATAAATCATTAAGAAAATTCAGGTAAACGTGATGAAGAGTCGTTAGGTGATGATTAAAAAGCAATATAAACATTGATGACAGATTATGCTTCAAGAAGAAGCAATTGTATTGAAAAAAACGTCTAAATTGATTGTATTTTTGTCTAATATAGATAGAGATCTTTAAAAAAGTATACATATGTTATCTAAACTTCTAAAATTATGATTGAAATTTTAAACAAAATAATAATTAAAGATATAAAAATTATTTAATTTAAATATACTTAATACTAGTATTTTAAACACAATAAAATAAGAATCATATTACACATAATGTTTAGAACTTACAGACAACTGAAAACTCAAATGTTTCAGTTTTTTGTTAAAATGTGGATGGAAAAATGTTAAGATAAAATCCAGTTATTAAAAAATAAATATATTGCATTAATTATAAATAAGTATGTAATTATAGTAAGTAAATATTTTAGTGGAATTTACTTTTGATATATTTTTTGTAATTAATTTTATTTAATTTTTAATATATTAAATCTTCATAAAAATAGTTTGTATGATAAAAAAATTTAATGTGAATTGATCTATAATAAATTAAACTAATCAAAAATATTTTTTTTGAATGAAATTCATAGTTAACGTAGTTGATCGATGATCATTAATCATTATTAACTTTGTTAGATGAAATTTATCCAAGAATACAAATTAATCTTTTACTCCTCCACTAGATAATTATTTATTCTAACGCCCCACTCAGACGTGGACGGTTCGCCGCTAAATATCTCCCTCGTCAATCTCCGCAATGTCCTACGCACTCCGTTTCCGTCACGTTCACTCCCTGTGACTCCGTAACGCGGACGCCCTTTGACTTTGATATTCTTGGCAACATCGTTCACAAATCGCAAGCACAACCTTATCCCCTACAACTTCAACAACGACCAAACCATCTCGCGACACGTAAGCAAATTGTCCCACCACCTTGCCCGAACCATGGACTTCGTCAATGGCTTTGAGGCAAAGCCTCCTGTGGACTTCAGTGGTCACTTACTCCGCTTCTTGTTCGACACTTAAGCAAGTGGTCCCACCATAATGGCTTAGAGGCAAAACCTCCTATGGACTTCAGTGGTAACTTACTCCGCTTCTTGTTGGAAATTGCGGCACTTCGTTGACATGACAAGTATCCGTGAAACTTTATTTTCCTCAATTTCCTTCTCCTTCTCGTCAACTGTGTTTTTTTGCATTATTTTCTCGCATTCCAAACACCCGTTTGTGTCATTACCCTGCGAAAAAGTAGTAAAATTTATTTCTGTCTTCAATGTCTTGTGCCTCCTTCGTGCTTCTCTTCCTTTGGTACTCTGCCGTTCCTGCTCTTTCTGATCCAAGAGCCACAGAGGCAGCCCTGATGTGCACTAATAGAACTGCTTCAATGCCTGAACGTCGGATTTTCATAGCAAATTTTATAGATGCCTTAGACGCTTTGACCGCTTTAATTGGCAGACAAAGATATGCAGCTTCTATTAATGGGACTAAAAATGCCACTGTTTATGCTTTTGGGGAGTGCATGAAAGATCTTTCTCAACCGGATTGCAATGTCTGCTTTGCCCAATGCAAGACCCAAGTCCTCAGGTGCCTGCCATTTCAAAGAGGCATTAGCGGTGGTAGGCTCTTCTTTGATGGGTGTTACCTCAGGTATGACGATTACAACTTCTTCAATGAAAGTCTCAGTGATCAAGACAGAACTGTTTGCGGAACCAAAGACTTTGGTGACAATCAGGCTGTTTATAAAGCTACTGCTATAGAGCTAGTGAGAAATTTAAGTGTGGAAGCACCAAAGAATGATGGGTTTTTTGTAAGTTCTGTGAATCGAGGTAACGTAACTGTTTATGGGTTGGCTCAGTGCTGGGAGTTTGTCAACGGGAGTGCATGTGAGAGCTGTTTGGCAGAAGCTGTTACTAGGATTTGTTCTTGTACTCCAAAAGAAGAAGGAAGGGCATTGAATGCTGGATGTTACCTTAGGTATTCGACCCAGAAGTTCTATAACAATTCAACCAATGATGCGCCTATAGGAAATCAAGGTGAGTAGGTGCTTTTAATAGGAAATTTCCCTTCTTTCTCTGCTTTTGCAGCTCCCTGTTGATATAAGTTTTATCTCAGTGGTGTGTAAAATCCTTCAAAACTTGATCACCATTCCGAGAGATTATTAATGCAATAAATCCATTTGTTGCCATTTCTTAGGACGCCACCATTTTGTTACAACTCTGGCTGCGACAAGTGCCGGCGTGGCTCTTCTGCTGGTTGTTGCAACAGTTATTTTCTTTGTGAGGAAGAGGGAACTGAGGAGGAAGAGAGGTATCAATGTTAGATATTTAATATTTCGATAGATTGTTTTAACTTTTAACTTGAAATACTGATATAGTAACGTTATTTTGGTCTCAGAAAGAAGACAGTTTGGTGCACTTTTAGACACAATGAACAAGTCCAAGCTCAATACGCCATATGAAGTTCTTGAAAGGGCCACAAATTACTTCAGTGGCTGCAATAAACTAGGACAAGGGGGATCAGGTTCAGTTTATAAAGTGACCACTCATCTTGTCTATTATGATCTTTATAGCAACCAAATTTTGGCCCACAAATTAGCTGACTATATTTTTTCTCCTATATGTAGGGAGTTCTGCCTGATGGAAACACTGTAGCCATAAAAAGGCTTAGCTTTCACACAACACAATGGGCAGATCATTTCTTCAATGAGGTCAATTTGATAAGTGGCATTCATCACAAAAATCTTGTAAAGCTTTTAGGGTGCAGTATTACAGGACCCGAAAGCCTTCTTGTTTACGAATACGTACCAAACCAAAGCCTCCACGATCACCTTTCTGGTTGTCATCTGGTCTTGAAGGCATTTCCTCTTAATTTAGTTTAGTAATTTAGTTACTTAACGTCTTCTTTGATCTGCTTCAGCTAGACAAAATTCTCAACCGTTGACATGGGAAAGCAGGCATAAAATCATAATGGGAACTGCAGAGGGCTTGGCCTATCTTCATGAGGAATCACAAGTGAGAATCATTCATAGAGATATAAAACTAAGCAACATTCTGCTTGACGAGGACTTCACGTCCAAGATAGCTGATTTTGGACTTGCTAGACTATTTCCAGAAGATAAGAGTCACATTAGCACTGCCATTGCTGGCACATTGTAAGGGCATGACCTTCTGCAGTTATCTTATGCTGTCAATATCAATCTGTGTTGATGCTTTGTCCATATGGGAAATATCCTGCAAATTCAACCATTTTCTAGTGAAATTTTGCTCTCAAACCATAGTGATACATAGTTGACATACTATTCCTGCATAATTCTAGGGGTTATATGGCTCCAGAGTATGTAGTTCATGGGAAGTTGACTGAGAAGGCAGATGTTTACGGTTTTGGGGTTGTGGTCGTTGAGATTGTATCTGGAAAAAGAAACAGTTCCTTTGTGCTACATTCATCCTCCATCCTACAAATGGTAACTCTTTTATCTGCTAATTCATCATAGTTCTAAGGAAAGTAAAAAAAAAACACTTCTACAAGGCCGCTAATCCTTTGTCATTTCTTCTCTTGTATAAGGTTTGGAATCTTCATAAATCAGGTAGGCTCCGAGACATAGTTGATCCGGCCCTCGAGGGTAATTACCCAGCTGAGGAAGCGTGCCGGCTGCTTCAGATAGGTTTGCTATGTGCACAAGCCTCAGCAGAGCTGCGACCATCAATGTCAGCAGTTGTGAGAATGATTACCTACAATCAGGAGATTCCTCAGCCAACACAACCCCCATTTCTTATTTCAAGTAGTGCAGAATGCAGCAAATCTGAATATAATTTTCAGGCTGGGTCCTGTACTCATTCATCAGGGGACAGGACGACTGAAAGTCTAATTGAGCCTAGATGACCCGCACATCTTTCTCCAAAAAGACCCTTGTGGCTAGCTCATTCTTGAGGGAGACAACATGCTGGACAAATGAATTTGATTGCCTCTGGACAAAACTGCCAAAATTTAGAGCCAAATGCCTTGCACAGAGCAAAGCTGCTTAGCATATCGCAGTTTTGCTGTATAAAAAGTTGACCCATTGAGTTTGCAAAGAATTTTAATGTATCACAGCGCCACATTATAATATAAATGAACCAATAAATAAGCTGATCCGTGCAAATTATGTACTATGCTTTTATTCCATTTTGGCGTTCTACGAAGCTGTTGACTTTGGCATTCTAGCTATTTGAAACACAGGAAGACTCAAATTTGGTGCTCCCTAAACCTTTTCAAGTTTTACAGGTACGGTTGTGTTGTGCCTTATTTTCTTCTGCTATTAATCCCGACTTCTCTTTTTCCACATATAGAGATAAATCAGTGTATAAATCATGCCCTTGTTCAATGCCGAACTTTTTGGTTTTGGTCTTCCGTTTTGTGTATAACCTAATATTGAGAAATCACGGTCTAATTGTTCCGCTTCCTCTTTGTCGGTGAAAGCTCAAACGTACCCACCAATTAGCAAAGTCAAACGGACTGCATAAAATAGAAGGTAATCAATCACCTCTGATAATCTATGATCAAACTCACAGAACTCAAATCCCAATAAATTATCATAACGATATTTCATATTGGAAAGTAGGCTCTTATTTTCTAAAACTTTAATTTCAAGTAAAATTCTAAAACTGTCATCGTAATAGTACCAAAATAAAAATCACTCCTACTGGAGAGAAAAAAAAAATCAAAGCAACCAACAAACGAACAAAATCACTGTTACTAAGTTGACAATTCTCTAGTTCAATTCATTTTTATTAATTTTATATCCTTTAGAAAAATGAGAATATTTAATAAACATATTTAATTAAATATTAAAATAAATTACTATTCTCTTTCTTAATTAGTATTTTTATTACAAGAATTTTTTTATTTTAAAAATATATAAAAAAAATTAAAAAATAAATAAAATACTTTCATCTCCTTTAATTAATACTTTTTTATATAATTTTCTCTTCTATTAAAAAAATAAATTTAATGATTGATATCTTATTAATAGATTTTAATTTTTAACAATAAAAAATTAAAATATTGTCATCTGTATTTCTTATTTAATAAATTTTTTTTTATCTAAACATACTAACAATATTTTAATTCTATGCAGGTACAAATTAAAATTTACAGCAATGTACTAAATACTTACGGTTAGAAAATATATATAAATTTTTTAAAAAAATAATAGTAAAATATTTTTTTATTAATATATTTATTATAAACAAATTTTATTTTATTATAAAAATGTATATAAATCTCTCTTACAAATAAAAAATACTATAATTTAATTTATATATCTTAAATAAGTTTTATAAAAAAAATGAAAAAATAAATAAAATATTATTTTTTCACAATTTTTATTTTTAAATATGTAAATTAAATTGTAACATATTTTTTATAATAAAAAAATTAGTATAATAAATATATTAATAAAAAAAATTATTTTAAATTTAAAAAACATTGTATATATTTTTTAAATAAAAAAATTATGTAATAAATTTGTTAATAGAGAAAAAGTGATTTATTGAATATTAATACGCAACGTGTTCAAACAGTATTTGTATTATAGTTATAATCTCACGTCAGCATCTTTTGCTTTTTAGTAAAACGTGCACTCTATGACAGACCAGAAACTTAAAACCATCTTTGCCAGAAGTCAGCGTTAGTACAGTACAGTATAGGTCACAGAATTTTTTTTTTTTCATGAAAATCATTATAATATTTTTATTTTTTGAATAAAATAAAATATTTATTAAAAAAATTATATTATTTAAATAAAATTATTATATTTTAAAATATTTTAATAAAAATATTTTTATTTTAAATTATTTTAATAAAAAATTATTAAAATAATTTTTTTAAAAAATTAATAATTTAAAAATAAATAAAAATAATATCATATAATATTTAATATTAAGTTATTTTTTTTATAAGTCACTGTGTCTTTATTAATTTTATAATTTTTTTTTATGATATTATTTTTTTAATTATTTTTATTTTAAAAAAATTATAAAAATAAAAAATAAAAAATATATAAAAAATAAAAATAAAATCACGATAAAAAAATTTAAATATAAATATTAAAATAAATAAATATAAAAAATAGATTATTTTTAAATATTATTAAAATTTTAATCAAAATTTTTATTATAATAATATGTTTATTTATTATTTAATAATTGATATTAATTTAAATTAATTTTAATATAATTTTATATATTTATATTATGTTATAAATTTTTAAAATTTAAAATTTTTTAAAATATTTTTTTAAAAAATTATCTATTTTTTCAAAAATTTTAAAATATTTTTATTTTTAAAATTATTGAAATAATTAAAATAAAATTTAATCCCATAATTGAGATATTTTTATCCGCTGGGAAGGCCAAATTGTAAATACACATGAAATTACGTGTCCTTCGGGCGTCAAAGTCACAACGTAACCGCGTAATTGCATTGTCTCGCCTCTCTACATATGAAGGACCGTGTAACACCCTGTCGAGCTCTGTTTTTCAACGATAAACTTTTCGCGTTGACTCCCTGCATTAGCTTTAAGTCCTTCTTCTTTACTTGGAGCAAATTAAAATCTCATCTTCCTAATTTGGAATTTGAGATCTCAAAGGGAAATTCAATTCAGTTCTGGCCTTCTGGGTTTCAATGGAGAGCAGAGGTAAAGAACTCCGAACAATACTCTCCCTCTTTTCTTCAGAATTTCACTGCGAACTTAGTCACAGCCTTGTCTACTTCCCATTCTGTTTGCTGAGTTCAATGCAGACAACACTTTGAAATGTTTACTCCTCCTAATTATTCTTCAAACTTCTCATTTGATTTTAACTTCTTCATTCCGGCATTGCCAAGAAGCAGTTTGATTATCATATTGTCATTGTATGTTTAGAAATATGGATGCTTCATTAGTTACACACTTGCACAAAGTTATATCTAGTAGAACAACACCCGGTAAGAAAGTAACCAAGGAACTTCTTAAAATCAACGTAAACCTTATTGACTGAGCTTATTTACCTATCTATTTCAACATGCTATGCAGGTATGGATTTTGTTCTTTTTTTCTTTTTCTTTTTCTCCATCCTTTGGTAGATTACTGGTTTCAATGGCGATGGCTGGTCGAGTTAGGTGGGACTTTGTAGGGCCTAATGTCCTAAAATAATAAATGGGGTAGGTTTTCTTGTGGGGAAAGACTTTTAATCCAACACCGACATTTTCTCTAGAAACTTTTTAGTTCTAATATGTCAACAAAAAAATAGAAGATATTTTGAAACGGGCACCTTCTGCTTGTTTTGAAAGCTCACGTGTCCCAGAGGAAACAACTATTATCTCAAAGGATGTCAAAAAGTCTCCTTTTAGAAATTTACCCAAAAAACGAACCTCCTTCAATCATTACAATCGAGTCCAACGTTGCCGATTATCCAAAGTCCGGGTCTGGGGTGGGGGGTAGCCCCATCCCCCATGCCCCCATCTCTAACAGCTCATCATTCATATTTCTTCTTTAGCTGAAGTGTGAAACTAAATTTTATACTGTTATAAATGCGAGCTATAAAAAATACAAGATTAGCCTTTTTGATTAGTGATGGAGAAATTATCACCCCTTCTTTGGGAAACCTTAAGGACAGCTACCAAAAAGTCAGTGCCAACTGCCGACGGTGGTTCTTGTCCTGCGTTCACATACTAGCTGTTTTTCTACCAGCAGCTCCTATTTTTGTCTTGGAGTGGCCTTTCTTTTCAGGGAATGAAAACGACAATGTTACGATCTATACTAAAAGATATGAATGCCCTATTGTTTGGTATGGTGTTGATTCACCAACATTCTTCCTCAGTAAAAAATGTAATCATAAACCCAGAATGATCTTGTATCTGATAAAGCCTAAACCACACACAAAAAGTTCTAAACCCTCCTTTCGCTGCAGTTTCTTCTTAAGTTGCCCATCGATCAGTACCAGAGAAAGTGATTCAGATCGTTTCATCCCAAAGATGAAGAAAGCAATCCCCCTTGTCTCTTCTCAATGCCTCGTTTTCCTTCTAATCAAGTCACTATTACTATCAGAAACAGTAGTGGGGGAACCAAGAGCCAAGAAGGTCCAAATAATATGTGGCCATCAAAAAGAGCACAATACCACTATTTTTGTTCGAAATTTCGTTGCAACTATGGAGAAGATCAGTGAACAGATGCGCACTTCTGGCTATGGCACAGCAGTTATAGGTACAGGACCTGATACCAACTATGGCCTGGCTCAGTGTTATGGAGACCTTTCGTTACTTGACTGTGTATTATGTTACGCCGAGGCTCGAACAGTTCTTCCCCAGTGCTTCCCTAACAATGGTGGTCGCATCTACCTTGATGGTTGCTTCATGAGGGCTGAGAACTATAGCTTCTTCAACGAGTATAGAGGAGCAGGAGACAGGGCTGTGTGCGGGAACACAACCAAGAAGAACTCAGGTTTTGAAGCAGCAGCAAAGCAAGCAGTTTTGAGCGCAGTTCAAGCTGCACCCAACAATAAAGGCTATGCCAGGGAGAAGGTTGCTGTGTCAGGAACAGTAAACGAGTCAGCTTATGTTCTGGCTGATTGCTGGAGGAGTTTGAACACAACCTCTTGCAAAGCATGTCTTGAGAATGCATCTTCTTCAATATTAGGATGCTTGCCCTGGTCAGAAGGGCGAGCACTGAACACTGGCTGCTTCATGAGGTATTCAGACACAAATTTTCTGAACAAGGAACTAGAAAAAGGAAGTTCAGTAGGTAATTGTGCTCGCATCCAGCTTCTAGCATTAGGGGAAATTTACATCTAATAGTAGTCAAGATTATTAGCTCACTTTGCTGATTTGGTGCAGGTAATATAGTAGTGCTAGTAGTTGCAGTTGTCAGTTCAGTGATCGTTTTGGCTGTTGCCCTAGCTATTGGAGTATATGTCTGGAAACAGAGATACATTCAAAAGAAACGAAGAGGTAAGAGACTTATTTTAATAACTTACCTATATTTGTTCTCCAAAATACAATATTGATCATATAAGAATGTCAAACACAGAAACTCACACCATTCCCAGTCCTGAGCATAGAGCTGAAATGATTTTCACTGTGCATCTATATCATACTACTCTCCAAATTTTTCTTCAAGGGGCTTCTCAGTTCTCACCTTGTCCTATTCTTCATATGGTGGAGGAACATAGTGAGGAACCATCATTAAGTTCAAATAACTATGTTCAAGATGATTACTGATCTCAATAGTCGTTCTGGTTTCCAGGTTCAAATGATGCCGAAAAGTTAGCAAAGACCCTTCACCACAATAGCTTAAACTTCAAGTACTCTGCACTGGAGAAGGCTACTGGATCTTTTGATGACACAAACAAGCTCGGACAAGGAGGATTTGGAACAGTTTATAAAGTATTTATCTCCTCTGCAGACCATTATGGCCATGCATTTAACAAATTAAAAGCACTTTTACTATTCGCTATTGCAGGGAGTTCTGCCTGATGGAAGAGAGATTGCTGTCAAAAGGTTATATTTTAACAACAGACAAAGAGCAGCAGATTTCTACAACGAAGTCAACATAATCAGTAGTGTGGAACACAAGAATCTAGTCAGATTGTTAGGATGCAGTTGTTCAGGCCCTGAAAGCCTGCTTGTATATGAATTTCTGCCTAACAGGAGTCTTGATCGCTTCATTTTTGGTAATGCCTGTTCAAGCTATTTACTATTGCACCTCGGTCCCCTTTCACAATGTGAACTTAATATAATATTTCTGAATTATTTTAATACATGACAGATAAAGGCAGGGGCAGGGAACTGAACTGGGATAAGAGATATGAAATTATCATCGGGACAGCTGAAGGATTAGTCTACCTGCATGAGAACTCCAAGATTAGGATAATTCATAGAGATATAAAAGCCAGCAATATCTTATTGGATACAAGGCTTCGCGCTAAAATTGCAGATTTTGGTTTGGCTAGGTCCTTTCAAGAAGACGAGAGCCACATCAGTACGGCTATTGCAGGAACTTTGTAAGTATCTCTGACCATATAGCATTTTTGACAGGTAAAAACTGAGTTTTGAGCAAGTTAGACTAATAATAAATTGGCAAATTGCTGTTACAAAACCACTGTGGTATATCTTAGGTAGTCTTATACTCTCTTTTTTTTCTTTTTTCTCTGGACCTGTAGGGGGTATATGGCTCCAGAGTACCTAGCTCATGGTCAGTTAACAGAGAAGGCGGATGTATATAGTTTTGGGGTGCTACTGCTAGAAATAGTTACTGGGAGACAGAACAACAGGAGCAAATCCTCAGAATATTCAGACAGCCTAGTTACAGTGGTAAGTTGCAAATTATTCCTTTAATTAATGAATTCTAATTATTTTTCAACTGCACATTTCTCAAAATTATGAATAGGTTTTGAACTGAACTAACTTAGCCTTTTCTTATTTTAACTTCTGGCAAAATAAGACATGGAAGCATTTCCAGTCCGGGACTGCAGAACAGCTATTTGATCCAAATCTAATGTCGCAAGAAAACCACAATAGCAATGTTATGGATGCAATTTTAAGAGTGGTGCACATAGGACTTCTATGCACCCAAGAGATCCCTTCATTACGACCAACTATGTCAAAGGCATTACAGATGATAACTAAGAAGGAAGAGCACCTTCCGGCTCCCACTAATCCACCCTTCGTAGATGAAAGTACCATGGAACTCCAAGACGCATGTGAAGACCCATTTTACCCTGTCAATGCAGCAGCAGACTCAATGGCTACTATGTCCCATAGCTCTTTTTATCCCAGGTGACCGGTAAAATGCAGAGAAAAACCACTCCATACATCTATTCTGCCGCCTGGCTTCACTTGTGCTCGGCAGATTACTCGGCTTGGCTCGTATCTGTAAACATTTGAAGTCGCTAATAGTCCATTGTATTAATTACCAGTTAAAAATGTCCATATATGCATGCAAGGGGAGCCTTTAAGCCAAAATTATAGTGGGTTGTGGGAAGTAAATGTTGTATGACTTTAACCTTGGTTAATTAAGATATAGAATTTTGGATCAATCATATGTAACAACTGATCTGTACAACATCTAGACACAGCTCCTGTTGTTTAGTGGTTACAAAAGACTAGTTCTTACTGAAAAAGGAAAGAAAAAATAAATTGCAGGCTACTATTATTTTGCACTTTGTACTGTTAAGTAAAACATTGATTGAGCATTACAAACTCAATGCATCATGATCACGAGGAGCAGATGGGAAGGCACAACTAATTTAGTGATAATGTACTGAAATTAATACAGCAGGTTCACAATTTAACAACCTTGGCAGAACCCTATTTGAGAGAGAGAGAAACTGAAGAAAAAGAAACAAGAAAATGCGAAACACAACTAGTGCATTGCCTAGGAAAATTTATTTTGGCAAATAGAATATGCGTAAGTCCTCATTGTTCATTCAGTCAACTTCAAAATGTCAGGCAGCATAGGATCATAAATCGATTTAATAGTAGTGCACTTAAATTAATAGCAGAGTTTATATTTTTACAATCCAAACACAATGGACAACAATAATAAACAAAAATATATCTGTTGGCAAGATATTCCATTTATCACATCTATCGCATTGCTACCAAGCACCCCATGAGGCCTCCACTGATCTCATAATGTCGTGCAGTAGAAAATCCTACTTCTAAAGCAAGTTTCTCCAATTCCTTCCCTGCATCAAAGGAGGATTCTTAAATTAGACGATCAATATGACACAGTTGTACTTTTTATGGTCACAAATGTATACTTTTCCCTCTGTTTACAGACGTGGGTATTTTCCTAATACTAAACCCTTCTGTTTAACTGCCACTACAAACTAAACAAGTTTCAGTTGCTCATCCTTCCATGAAAGGATTGATGGAAACAAAATGAAGGCAGGTCACTTCTCTTAAGAACGATGCATTTTGTGCAAAATATGTAGCCACAACCCTCTCACTCTAGAGCAGTTAAAATAAATTCTCTATAAAGTAAGTCACTCTACATACTTCAAGTACAGTGACAAAGGGCAAACCATGATGACCATAAATTGTAAACAAACCTGTTAAAAACTCTCTAATTGAGCTTTTAAGATATCTGTACTCCTCTGAGAGGCCATAACCAGAGGCCACTGGGACAACAACATTGTCAATCATCCATTCCTAGCAGAAGAAAATATATGGAGTTACACCATCAGTTTGCAACAAATAGTCTAAAAGAAAAAAGCAAATTTATCAAAATCGTAAAGTATTTGGCAATCCAATTTTAATCTATAAATACAGACAGTGAAGTTTTCTGCGATCTTAAGCAGTGCCTAACACAAATGTCGGGCATCAGCCCTGTAAACATGATAGGCACAAGCACATGGCTGAAAAATGAAAATAATAAATTTCTTTTCTTTAGCATTTCTTCACCCTCAATGGTCAGCCTTCTCCTTTCCTAAGGGTGATTAGTGTTTCACATAATGAAATAACACTTTGGTGCAGATTAAAGATTAGTAGCTCCATCATCTAAAGTTAAATACTGTATCTCACACAAAGCACTAGCTAGTAAAATTGATGCCTACCGTAACAGAAGCAGTCGGAGACTGATCACTCTTATTAAAGTCAAGGATAGACACTCTAGAGCCTGGAAGGAAAAGAAAGCATAAGAGAAGCCAAAGTTTATATATCACCAGTCATAATATCAATGAGCATGAGGGATAAAAGCTACCAGCTTTTAGGACTCGTAAAATTTCCTGCATGGCTTTATGCTTATCAACCACATTTCGTAGACCATAGCCCATAGTGATAGCATCAAAGAAACCGTCAGAGAATGGCAAGTCAAGAGCATCACCTTGTACCCACCTATTATGCAATGAATGGTTACTGCCTTCATATTTCGGTCACACATGATACCAAGTTACAAGTTACAACACAATTATAAAGGACTGGACTGTTGTTGCTCAAAAACAGAGAACATGGAAATCTTGTGAAGGATCAATGTAGCAGAAGGGTCAACAATATGCTCAGGCTATTATCTAATGTTTCCATACTGGTAGGATTACCCGTGCTCACTCAATATTCCTTAAATAGTTCTTTGACAACAAGCGCTGCCGAGATGAAGCAATCAACAGTTGCTCCTTTGAGAAGTCAAGACCAGCCACCTACAGATTCAGGACCCCAAAGGACAAAAATTACATAATAGCACCTTAAAGTATTACAAATTTCAGTATTACTTATCAGACAAATAGAGATAGACTTCGAGATTGATATAATTTAGCAAAGTTGTGCATGCATTGTATGGAAGAATAAAACATGTAGGCTGGCGTCTCTATACTAGTAAATTTCACGGCCAAATTCCTAACAGAAACAGAGGTAACCATTTCTTAGACTAAATACAAAATGATTCACATAAACATAATATAACTAAGAGCATCTCCAGCCCTGCAACCCACTTTAAGTTGCTTAAGTGGGATCCATCAATGCCATCTCACCAATATTAAATAAAAAATGTTATTTTATTTTAAGCATAGTTGCTTGTTCTTAAATTTGGTCAAGAAAGTGATTGCTTTTTGCTGCCATGTAGACTGGGCGCCACTTAAGCATCTCTCAAATGAACCCCCATTGGAGAGGCTCTAAATATACGAAGGTACGAACATAATAGGGTAAAAAGAAACAAACCTTGCCATTAGACCCAACTTTTTCAGACAAAAGAAACGCTAAATCCCCACTTCCACAGCACACATCCAATACACGGTCTCCCATCTTCACTCTGTAACAAATTTCAAACGAATACGACATTGAAAAACCCAATCGTTTGAAGAAGATACATTGATTTGATAATCAAGAAATGCCACAGGAAAAGAAACTGCATACCCACTCCACGACACTGCCATTCGCTTCCAAATGCGATGCTGACCCAAGCTCAGCAAATCATTCAGCTGACGAAACAACCAAAGAAGAAAGCGTGTGTTATCAAAGACAGCAGAAACGAAAGAAGAACAGGAAGAAGGCGTACGTTATCATAGACAGGAGCAATGCGGTTAAACAACGACTGCCGTTCGCTGGCACATCGAATTGGTCCGCATCCGAAGCTGGAAGAAGGAACTCGCCAGCCGGACGAGAAAGGAAGAAATGTTAGCTGAAAGGATCCCATCTCAGGCTCTATTGACCCCCTCGGATTCCCAGCCGCGTAATATAATACCTCCTTATCCCGAATCCACTCCTCCAAAAAATATCATAATTTTTACATAAAGTAAAATTTAGACTTACAGGCCACCAGACGTTCCACGAGGTACAAGTAAATAACAAAAAGATTTCAAGTTCAAATTTTTACTCATATATATATATATATATATATATATATATATATATATATATATATATATATATATATATATACACACACACACACACCCACCCCACTATCAATATGATTCCTTTTAATTAATTTCATCTGACTTGCATTATTTGTTTTAGAATTTCTCGTTTTAATAGGATGAGATATTAGCGTGTAGGTACAAAAATTTCTTCAGTCTCTCGACTTCACGATTGCGCATCATAACTTCATCTAAAAGCTTTCCCATTTTACTACGACTATCCCTGCGTTAATCTCTGAAATGTGGGAGCATAATAGTCTTCGTCGGCTGCTTCAACAGGGTATTGATGCATTGAAAATGCATAATCACTCACTATTGCAGTTTACACGAAACACTAGCTAAATTTGACCATGAATCAAAGTATAAGCATTCCATTAACAATGTCAGTGGTTATTTATCAAGATTACACTTGACGCAGATTACAATCATTTCCCATTCTTTCTGGGAAATTAAACTTATCAATGTCAGTAATGCTTCTGCCTTTATAATTTACAAAAGAAAATACAAGCAACATATAATATAATAAAGATATACAATTGAGAATGTACAGTACGGGAGCGCTTGCACCTCATTCATCAGTGAAGAACCGTCCGGTCAGGTTATCCATCACAGAAAACTGCATGTTCTCAGATGGTTTCCAGTGACGCTTTCTTTGATTAATAAACCAATTGTTAATTTGCTTTTGGTCTAATCCCGTTGACTTCGCCAGTGCAATCTTGTCAGCTTCCTGGATCATAGGGAAGGGACAAAAAACATAGTCCTTTGAAATTCATGTTATGATGTTCCCATAAAATGCCAAATAGTATGAAAGATTATACAAAACCAACCCCACCCCCAAAGTAGACTTCTTTGGACATTTGACACAATGGGCTTAAATTCAAATCTATCTATCAAATCTAAACAATTTTAAGACCAAGTTAGGCTTGGCCTGAACTGGTTCAAAAGAGACCCAACAAAATCTATCACATTTTTGTACTCTTTAAATTTCGGATTATATTCATTATTAATTTTCTTCTTTATATTCTTTTTTTATTGTCCTATTTTTCAATTTTCATTCTATATTTAATTTTTTAATAATAAATTTAACATGACAAAAACGAGTCTATTTGATAAAAATATACTATAGTTATAAAAATACTGCTAAATTGGCTATAGATTGATTTTTCAGGAATTTTTAAAATGAAAGTTATTCATATACAAAAATTAAATTAACTCAACCTTTTTTTTTCCTCAAATTTGAATAAAATTCAATTCATATAAAAATAAACATATTTCAAGCCCGGCCTTTCCTCATGAACTTGAATCATTAAATAGCATTTAATAATGGGCCTGATTGAAAGTACCAAGAAATATGTTCAGCTTTAGCCCAACCTCATCAAGAAGCCCTATACCCACCAGTTTCCAAAATAAAGCACCGTGCAATTTCAAAATCTCGCAGCAACATCTTCTAATTTAATAACATATACCATTAAACGGAGTATGAATGACAAAACATTTTACCGTTGGGTAAGGCCATTTGTAGTGAACATTCCACCACTGAAGCAGTGTTTGTCGGGCTTCTTTTGGTAGCTTACCCTTCTTTTTCTTCTTAGAGAACTTCAATTTCAAAGTACTAATGTGACTCCCAAACCTATGTAAAAGCCTATCCTTAAGCTCTCGATCTTCATCCCGCGATTGACTCTCCTGAGCATCATCACCATCTCCTGTACTAAAATCTTCTGAAGACACACCCCCATCATCTGGCCATTAGTACAGAAACCAACGTCATTCAAATTCTCTTACAAACGATACGAAAATGACACTTAAATAAACTAAACTAGATTAGTCCCATGCCAAATTCAGCCAAGTTAACATCAAGTTCTGAAAGACATTCAGTTCAATTCATGCCGCAACTCGGGAGAAAATTTTGGACGATAAGACAATTCACCTACCTCAAGATAAGAAAGTAAAAATTCAACAAGCCATAACTATTCTAAGAATATCAAGCACAAAAGTGATGAAAAATTGTATAGATAAAACAAGAAAAGGCTTAGAACTCGACAAACTGCACTAAACAATCCTCCCTCCTCCCCAAAAAAATCATTGATCTCGACAAGTAATAAGAATTTGAGACCTCGTCAAGCCATTTTGGCCCAAATTTCCCCAAAAAAAAAAAACTTAGCGTATCAGTCAAACGAGTCAATTAAATATTAGAGATTATAGATATAAATAAATAAAGGTATTTCTTTTCAAATAGCCTCACGCCCTCTTCATTTATAAATAAAAAGCTCAACTCTTATCCCCACCATAACTCGTCTTTCCTCCATCTCAGCTACTCTTAATTTTCTACTTTCCCTTTTGCCTTCCATGCAGCCATTATAAAATTATGTGCCACACTCATTAATTTACATTAAACCCAACTGAACATATTTCTATGGGGACTATATAAAAAAACATAAAATAATATTTGGATGACTAAAACCATTTAGGTCCGACCCGCGCAATGAAATAGATGTGCTAATAACGGGTGGTGTCGGGCTAGTGGCAGCAACCCACAAGCACACATACTGCTTCTGTTCTGACACCCACTCAATCCGACAAGGATTTGACCCTCAATCAGGGTACACTGTACACGCCTGACATGGCTTGTGATGAAAGAAAAAATTAAGAAAAGAAAATTAGGAGCGTCAGTGCCTGGTTCCGTCAATTGTCAAGTCAGAGCCAGCGCGAAAGAAAGAGTCAAAATAGTGAGCAAAATAGTGTGAAGGTGGTGCGGTGCATCCTTCAAATCAAAACCTAAATAGGGCTGCAAAAGCCTCGGGCATCAAATAATTCAGATGTTACGTGAAATACGAATAACCAAAAAAACCCGCTAATTTATGCAGTGGTTAAACGAGACCATTTTTGGTAAAGTGTAGGTAATTAGCACAAAAATTGTAAGTCTAAATTTTTGTTACCAAAAGAAAAGGTATCATTTTCCCCCACTCTAAAATGGCATCATTTGGCCCGCCAAAAATAAGTATCAGCCCAAACTGTGATCTCAAATCAAGAGAACTCTTAGTCTCCTCTTTATATCAAACCGAAAAACAAAAGGTAAACCAAAAGAACAAGACTTTTGCAGGGTGCCGTATTTTTTTTATAAAGAAATAGTATGGGAGATTGACAAGAGTTTAGGGAGACGGTCAATGAGAGAGACCCATAATAATGGGCAACGACAAGCACTTAGCTACGCAGAAGGTAGCAGAGAGAGGACAGAGTTCGTGAAGGGGAGTGACATGGCATTGAACGTTCTCTCAAGAAAAGCTGCTTCACATCACTGCCGTAAGCAGCGGGAGTGCATGTGAAAGTGTTGATAACTCTTACATTACACCACCCGCTCTGCTAGGGATTTTCTAGTTGTATTAATCGCCAACAGTTTATTATCAAAAAACTGCCCCATAAAGGTTTTCCGCAGTCCTCCTTCCTAAATTTCATTCCCTTTTCACTACAATATCCAAAATCCAAGCTTTGGAAAACAACCATGTCATCCAGATACTTCAAATAACTTTGATCCGAGTGTCAAAATACATCAGCATAGAATATTTTTATTTTCAGACTCCTTACAATCTTGTTATAGTACATATATTATCTTTTTTCTTCATTTTTTTGGCCAAAAAACCTATGCACTGTTTAAACAAATAGAGAAGCAGGCTAATGAATGCATCCAAAATTATGTTTATAAAGAGTTTGTTTTACTTAGTCTCCAGAAGAACAAGAAAGCATTTAAAATATCATTAAGTCAATATAATAAAGAAGAAAAATATAAGCAGAATGGAAGTTAGGAAAAAGTGAAATAAAAGTTGTCAATACTTTAGCTTCTCTCATCTCCCATATCCACCATTTTACCTCTATACTTAATTCATCTCTACGGACCAGGATAAACAATGCAAAATTTATATACGGATAACAAATGCTTTTTCAATGTCCAAAAAAAAATAATCCTTTTTCCAGTATAATATAGCAACAAAACCGGCCAGGGAAGTGCAAAGCAAAACCTGTTAAAAAGTTAAGAACTAGATAACATGACCCATCAGGGCGTGATCCATTGCAAAAGACTAAAAAGGTTAACGGTATAGGTTCAGGTATAATATTTAAGAAAGATTTAAAGTAAATTACATTCACATGAATTCACTTTACTCCTTCTCTCATTTCAATTTATACCCAAAAAAAATATCTCCTTCTCGAAAATTGTTATTAATATAGCTTATATTTTATATATTTTTTCTCTTAAAAATTCATAAACAATCTAATTCAATACAATACAAATCATCAAAAGATCAAATTAATACTTATAAAAATTTAAAATAAAGGTTAGTGTAAGCATTTTAATACTTCAATGAAAAGATGTAAATGTAAATTTTATATAAACTTCAAGAAAAGTTCTTGTCTCAGTTGAAAATAGAATATGCCTACGTAGATTTCACAAGTCTCAAGATATGTGAATATAATTTATTCAAAAATTTATTATTTTCGCATCCAAATGTTCTTCCGAGCCAAGCATTTCACATAATCTCAAGCAATGACTACAAATAGCCTTCGTGTAGTGAATTTTTAGCAACATAAGCAATGATATTAAGATCAGAAAAACATAAGTATTCCAAAAACATTGATCAATTCAAGTCTCATTCACAATGATAGACGCCTCGATAAGAGAAAAATCAACCAGTTTTACCATACGCAACTTAATTATTCAAGCAGTGGAAAATTAAATATGCTTATATAAATACAAGATCCAATTATTTGATGCCTGCAGTGGTCGCAATACAAAGAAAAATTAAAAGAACAAAGAAATTTTACGCACACGTTCAAGGAATATATAGGTTTACAATAAGGAGTATTAAGGAGATTTTATCAAAGCAAGCAATACAAAGGCCATTTAAAAATGAAAACATCACTGAAAAGGTATAATTTGTACTTTCAAATATAAACAATAATAGTTGCCAATCATAACCAACCTACAACACATTTTCGTGCATAGATAAAAGTGAAGCAAAAAGAAAACCTTAAGTACACACACACACAACAGATCATGTCAGCAAGGATTTAATAGAAAATTAGAAATTAAAGAAGAAAAAGAGACGCAAACTATTAACTCCAACCTGAGTCCTATGGATAGGCAATGCATTAATTAAAAACTTAAATAATTACCACACTCACAAATTTAATTATCTTGAGCATAATAATGCCCAACAGGAAAACCGAACTACAATTACGTTTGGTTTATTATTTTAAATTGTATTTCATTAAAAGACACTCGAAAAAAAATAGAACATTACTTTGGCTGCTGACAGACTCTCAACCCATGGCAGTACAATTCCCAACGGAGCATTTTTTTTTAATATCACAACAACCCGCATCACTTGTGCACTATTGGAACTCGATATGTTAATAAAGTATGAAAGCAGACATCATTACATGCTATTACTGTCAGATCATGTTATGTTCATCTAATCCAAAACAGGTAGATTGAAAGGTTATAATAGATGATCAAGTATACAATTTAATATATCCCATAGCGACTGAATAATTTCTTTCTAGTTTCCACTAACAAATTTTACATTGCATTTCTTCTGCATTCTTCCACAATCATACTATTATTTTGCTCTTGATCATCTACTCTTTTACCCTCTTTCGTGTTAACACTTTAGTCTATCACATGACTTTCACATAATTTGAATTTACAGGCTCCAAATCCTCAAATTAATAAAAACTAAATAATGAAGATAACTACTTATTATTTATATGTCATGAAACTAGAAAATGCACCCAAAGCAAAAGTACGTCATGCATGTATTGAAGAATAACAAGAATATTAAACGCATATACTATCTAGAAACCACCCGAAACCATGTATTTTCTGGCTGAGAAAGACTTTCAACAGAAACTTATTCAGAATATGCATTCGTTAAGCACATTCCTGAGTATGACAGAACGGAAGCTAGGCTACCTTGCGAGTTTCACACTATCAGATTTGAAGAAATCATTTGAAGGGTGGCAGGAAAGAGATGCAAGTATGCCCCTTGAAGACTATTTGGTGTCTAAAACAACATTTTTTATTTGGTTTGTTACTATCAGATTACTATTTGAGACGCCACAAGGATGTCTCTGTCTGCAATGTCAAAATTAGAGAGCCAAATTCAAAAGTATATTGTTTGTAAAATACAAGTTCAGTGGCAGGAAGCAGAAAGAAAATGGGAAAAAAGGGAGTGAAGAACAACTACAAACAAATCAGACAAGATATTGATTCGAGACCCATATAAAGAAGAAACTCAAAAGTGAAAGGTCTAATCTCTAAACACTGTTGCTATACCATTAATGACCAAACAATTCAAACTTTTCTCCAATGACGAGAGAAAGAAACATAAATGGATCACGGGCTAACAGTGAAAGCATACATAAACTACGAATTCTTAAAGTCACATATTAACAGCAGAAGGCAGTGGAGTAAGAAACACTGAGACAGGCACAATCCAGGGGGGAGGGGGGGAGTCTCTTTGGTTCTTAGGGTTTTCTTTTCCTTACTTTACTTTAAAGCCGCGTGTAGTATTGTGCCATTCATTATTGCAAGCATTTATTTGATGTTAGCGATTTAGATTTTTCTGCGGGCATTATTTCTGTTCTCAACCAATGGTTTCATTGAGGGGGAGAAAAAGCAAAGGAGATAAGGACCAGCCAGGACTAAGAAAGCAACCATTAATAATGCCCCATATGGGTTCTCTCTAAACTAGAATTATTACACCCCATAAAGATTTTTTCAAAACTAGTAATCCCTAATTTGCTTCTGCAGAAATAATGCTGTACCATAAGAGAGAGCGTAGCACAGATACCAAAGAACATCGAGGTGCTAAAACTACTGCATATGCAAGGGAGAGAAAGAGACTGACCGGAAAGGCTAGGAACGGAACCACCAGAGCAGAGATGGCTAAGCTGCATTTCGATCTTGTTGAGGAAAGAAGTTGCTTCATCAAAAGGCCGCACAAGATCAGATTTATACTTCACCAGCATATCGCAGTAGGTTTCCTGCAAGCGCAACCACGGACAAAACTGGAAATCAGAGACACTGTCTGTGATAAAACTAGTGTTTTGGTTCATTATATGTGATTCATGAGAGAGAAAGAAGAAAGGGAAGGAAGTGGGGGACCATGAACTCGTCGAGCTCAGGATCGGCTCCAAAGCACGTGGAAATAACGTCCCGCTTACAAAGGTCGTTTTCTCGCCGGATTTCATCTAACAAAGAGGCTATTTCCGGAGGCGCTCCTACCTGAAATTCTCAATAAAGTACAACAACGTCACAACGAATCTCATAAGTCAAACTCAGCTTCTGAAGAACGTTTTTTACTCATCCCAGAAGCTTCTGTTCACCACTGCATAGGGTTCAACAGAAACTCAAAGTCTAAATCAAAGGCCTTGCTTCGAACTTGCTAGTTATGTTCTTGGTTACTACAAACTGAAACCTCACAACTCCCAACAAAAAATGAGGACTAAAAACTGCGTAACGCTAACAAGTTTTGAAGCTCAAAGCAGAAAAAAAAAAAAAACAGCAAATCTAAATGACTTGCTTTTTCTGATGCTTCTACATATAGCAACAGAAGCAGAAAATTAAGGATTCACCTTCTGGCAATCTATGTAAGCTTGGAGGAGACGAGGGTAGTAAGGATGAGAAGCGATTTTGGCTTTGATCATAGCGGAGGCGTCCTCTTGGCCCTGAATTTCGGGAACGGTGGACGTCGGCTCGGCTTCGGTGATGGCGGAGAGCAACTCGTCGGATCCAGACATCGGATTCCGATCACGGAAACCGCCGGAAGACATGAGAAAGCTCTGGTAATCAGCGGGGAAGATCAGGTTCTCCGGCGTCATCAAGGCCTTGTCGGAGAACTCCGCCATCAACGGCACTCCGTAGATTTCCTCCATGACCGACCCACAAGCACAACGTTGCGTTGCTTATCTCTGGTAGCCACTGCTTGGCAGAGCCAGACTTCTGGGAGAAGAAATCACATATTAGTTACGGTTACTGCTACAATTCCACAAGATTATCCATTTTATAATTTTATATTAAAATTTGATAATTATCCTATTTTTATATTAATTTAGTTTCCGTTACGCTTCGCTTACAACAATATTACGATATTAACTAAATAATAAATAGAAATTTAGTTCGATAATTCTTGGAGGGTGTGAATTTTGGGGGAGCAACTGAACCTCTGAACACAACAGGCAGTGGTGGTAAGAGGACGCTCTAGTTGAACTGGGAAGAATAGCAGCGAAGGGACATCGGAGTCCAGACATTTCTTTTCTTTTACAAACTTTTTTCATTTTATTTTAAAATTTTTATTAAGAGCAATAAAATCAGGTGCGGGCGCGCTCACGACATTCCCCGATTCAACAAAAACATAAACTGAAAAAAGCGTTCTAATGTCTAGGGCTCTAGGTCAATTGCCTAATATTAATTCTAGACCTTGCAACACAAAATTTATTAATATGTGATTAAATAGCTGAGTAGAGTTTTAATTCATATTTTTAGTTTAATAAAAAAAATTATAACCATTCATTTATTATTATTAAATTTTGTAATTATTGTAAGTATTTTTGGAATTTTTATTTAATCGTCTTTTTGGTAAAACTTGTAAATTCTAATTATGATAATAGGTTTTTAATGAATTTAAAAAAATAACTTGAAATATTATAATCCATTTCATAATTAGGATATTAAAATATACCCTTGAGGTTGTATCACTTTTCATAATCAATCAACCACTTTTATGTAATATTCCATTCACAAATTTGTATTTAAATATTTGTGAGCGTGAGCTACTCAAACTTTGCAAGTGAGGCTGCATGAGATTGTGAAAGAGACCAAGCATATATGCATTTTAAGTTTCATATTCGATGGATCATATTAAACCTAATTAACACCACCTAATACATATGTATAATTTCTTTGTCTAAAAAATTTAGACTTAGGCGATGTTTGATATATGAAAATTTTAAAATATGTGAATACAATAATTATAAAAAAAATTAAAAATTTGTATTATATATGACTTAAATAAATATTAAAAATATTATTTTTTTATATTTATCTTATATTCAAATTGTTTACATGGAAAATTAATTAAAGTATTGAATACTTCTCATATAATTGTTAGAAAATCTATCAAATTATCTAATTGCAAAAAAAATTTAAAATTCCTTTTATGTAAAAATTTAATCATTTTCAGCTCAAATTCTTCAAAAATTTACAAAAATAAGCGTACAATTTCACGTATATATAGTCAAATTATTTACTAATTAAAACAATTAATACTTCCAAATTGATAAAAAGAAAACAGTTCATATGAATATCTATGCACATCTGTCAAACATAATTAATATATGCAAATACATATTGAATTTAATCATATATAAGATTATGAGCAAAGACAACCGACCCCATTAATTATCTACTCTTAGTAAGCATACCTTAAACTGAATTCAAATCCACTTACTTACTAATTTAGTCGAATCTAAGATTCCTTTGTTATTTTTCTTAATTTCGTTAATATATAAATTAGAAGGATTCTTCACTCAGTTGTTTCCAACATGGTTCGATTCATTCAAAGTCCTATATATACTCTAAAATAAACGAGTTGGCATGAAAATATCTAAAGAACAAAAACACTTGCATGCATATATTTTCATAAAAGGAAAAAACATATATAAGAGGCATAGAGTTTAATATATATATATTTTAGAATCCATTTTATTCTCTCGCATTCATAAAGCACTTCCATTATCTTCTTAGATGGGGAAGGAACTCTTGGAACGCTGTTTTTCTTTCTACTTTTCAATATCTGGCTATAAAAAAATGCCTAACGTATCTTGTATAGCTTGATAAGCTATAAAATATTCAAAACACAATTAAAACTAAATTTCGATATTCAAATCACGTATCTAGAATATTTTTGATTAATTTTAATTTTAGTATTTGAGATTTTTATGAAATAAAATATCGATACTTATGATCTGAAAAATCCAAAACCATCCAAACAGGAATTCTTACAAATTAAATATTCGTAATAATAATAAAACTAATTAATACTTTGTATTCCCACCGTTATTTGATCGTTAAGTAAGATGACGAATTTTAATATTAGACTAATAATATTTCAATATTAAACATTTTATAGAGGATATTAATTTCATTTTTAAAGTTTGTAGTAAAAAACTTCTGATTTAAAGAGAGAGAGAGAGAGAGAGAGAGCTTTAAGTGCTAACAATCAGAGAAGGAATAATATTATGACAAAGTCTTCTTGGGGTGACGGATGATTGTGATAAACTTCCGTATATGCCTTTTCGAGGTGTGGCTAAAACGATTCTGATTTCTGGCAGCTAGTAAGGTAACTGATTAAGGGATTCATTTTGTTGTGCCCATTTAACTTTACGTCAACCAATCCAAAACTATATTGGGCTGTGAAATTTTATTTTATAATAAAAAAAATGGATATTGTTTTAAAAATTAAGTAAAAAAGAAGAAATATTATTTTTTTTAAAAAGATTATTAATATAATAAGAAATTTTAATCATAAGTTATTGATAAACTTATCGTTCTCCTCAACAAATATATTTAATGCCTCATTTCTGGTCGTCAATCTAGCTTAGTAGGATTAACATCGACGGGTGAGCTAGGGAATGGTTCAATATGATAAATTAATTGATAATCGCCTTGAGAGAGACAGAGAGAGAGAGAGAGAACGGTGGGGGCAAGGTCACGTGCGTTATAGCCAAGAGGTACATTTCCAAGATGCCAAAAGCAGAGGCTACAAAGCCGCAGGTGCAACTGTACCGCGGTAAACCGTAAGCCAGCTTTTTTGTCGTTTTCTCCCATCAATTTAATGATGAGTAAATTAGTATTTTAAATTTTTAGATTTGTAATAAAATTTAATTTAACTTTTAAAAGTTTTTATTGAATTTATCTATAACATTTTAAAAATATTTTTTTAATATTTGAGATTATTTTTATAAAAAATATTGACTTACATATATAATATTTACTTTATTAAAATATTTATTTACATAAATAATTCAATAAAAATTTGGTATCATTGTTTTATTTAAATTAATTCAACTAAATTTATTGTTAAAATTAAAATAATCAAATATCATTGTTTCAGAGTAAACAAAAATTTTAATTAAATTAATTATTTTAATAAATTAAATATCACATATTTTTATCAACATTTTATATTTATTTTTTTGACAAAATCAGTTTTAAAAACTAGAAAAATTTATAAAATATTATAAATGTATTTGAATAAAAGAAATTTAAGAATTAAATTAAATTTTATTGTAAATTTAAAATATTAAAATAGAACTGACCCTTTAATAATTTATATCATTTTAATTGTTTTTATGTAAATAAAAAAAGTTATAGTTAGAAATTTTGTCCAAATATTTTTAATTTGAAAACTGCTTGCTTTGTTTTGTTTTAGTTTTTGAATTTGTAACTTTGGGACCCCATGTGTATACACGTGTTTCACTTTCAGGTGTTGTTGCTTATAGGGGTAACCAAAAGGCAAGCAACTGTTGGGTTCTTTACTTTCTCACGTTCCATTGCAGATTGATTTCACAGGCCATCTGCTTTCATTTTATTTTATTTTTTTGGTACAAACCCATCTGCTTTCTTAAGGGCCACGCCCAGTGCCATACTAAAACTCCCTCACAAACCATTTCCGTTAGTGATCTACTCTGAACGCCCGCGTGTTTTCAAATATTCTTGTTACCCAAAAAAAGTAAAAAATAATATAAAGTTTACTTGTTATGTTTATTCAGGTTTGGGAAAAATAGTCGGGTTCGATTCCTAGCTTTGTACTAAAAAATATATTAATGTCTCACAGAATTAGTTTAATTTGGTAAGAACATATTTATTTTATTTTTTTAAAAAAAAATTAATTTAAAATTTTTATTATTGTTTTAGAATATTTTTAAAATAATTTATCAAATGATTTTTTTTTATTTTAGAAAATAAATTTTAAAAATTAAAAATAAAATAAAACAAATTCTAAAATACAGTGTTAAATGTTATTGTATTTTAAAATATTATGATATATTCAATCGTTTAAAAGATAAATAAATTCGAGTAGTTTTGATATTTTAAATAACATTAATTTTATATTTAAAATTTATAAAAATATTTATGACATAATAAAAAAATAATTATGATATAAAATATAACAATATTTAAGATATTCTCATTAGGTTTATTAAGGATAAAAACAATTAAAATTATAAATAAACATGTGAATACATAAAGCGTAATTTTAAGAGGCATATTTTTTATATAGTTATACATTCATTTATAATTAAATTAATAGTAGACTGAGTTCATCAAAAAATTTATTTCTCTCCTCTCCTTAAATGGGTTTGCATTGGAAATAATAATTTAATTAAAAATTTTATGACTTAAGCTTAATATAAATTATTTACTAATAACTAAAATTTAAATTATTTGTTTTAAACTCAAATAGATATTTAAGTTTATGAGGATTTATAGTTTTTTAAATATTTATAATTTTGTCAATCTCAACAATTTTAGAGATCATCCATTCGGCTTTTTCGTTAGTTTTAAATGTCTAGCTCTATCATATTTTAAAGTGGTATTTTAACTAGGACGTACAATTCTAATAAATAATAGAATTTATTTAGTTGCATTTAAGTTAAAATAAAATAAATTATTCTACCACAAACAACTAAATCAAGGTTATACCGACAGACACATCGACAAATACTTTATAACATAGTTATTGAAAATAAACTAATCAATAAACCATTAAAGAGATTGGATTACTGAATTATTAGTTTAACCTCTGATACTTAATTAAATCAATTAATATTATTCGTTATAATAAAAATAATATATATTTTTTTAAATTCATTTAACTATAATCTATTTTAAAAATTATATTAATGGATATAATATTTATTTTGATAAATAATATGTAAATAGAAAAAAACAATATAAATTTAATCTTGTTAAAAAAAATTAGATCTAGTTTAATTCAATTATTTTGGATTACCGATTCAACCGTCGGATTAATATGAACCAATTCAATTTAGTTATAAGAACAATTCAATAATTAAAATTAGATTAATTTAATGACCGAGTAATAAGTTTAATAGATTAAATAAGTCTAAATCTTAAAATTATACTTTATACAATTTATAAAATAAAGAAAAAATCTACACGTTACCATAATGCGGACTTAGCACAAAATGAATCAACAATGAAACAATTAAATTCTAAGTAACCACGCAAATATGCCTACCTGTTAGGAGGCCAAAAGTTGCATACCAGATGAGGTGTGCGGTGAGCTTCTATCAGTCCACTCCGAATTTGCTACTCTTAAACTTATTATGTGAAGCATATGACAAGTTGGCGAGTGATCAGAGAAGTTGAGAAAAGAACCAGAGAGGCATAGAAATGGTATAGTCTTTGGGGTTGCTTGGGAAGAGAGTCAATGAGCTATTTATAGTTGCATTTGACCATAAAATAGGAACAATAAAATCAAATTAAATCATCTAACTCTTGAGCTAGTTTTTTGAAGGATTCTGGGGGCGGTGGAATATAGCCATGCTTTTGATGTCAAATTCCAAAAAATTGAGGAATTTAGTTAAAATAAATTATCATGTAGATTGGGGAATCAAAATCTATAATATTATGCGTAACTCTCTTGTCTTCCACGGACAACCTTTTCCAAAGTGCTTCTGCAGAATTACAACTTGCATCTTTATCAACTTTACTCTCCATTCTCTTTTCTTTCTGATCCTCACATGTTCTAAGATTTACAAAACAGAGGGATATTAAAAAACCCACTCATCCTCTGAGTGTGGACGTGCGTAGTTCTCATTCAATATCACTTCTCTTTCTCTCTACCTTTTTTCATTGATCTTATATATAGGGGTGCCAAAAATTAAGTTCCAAATTTGCTAGATTTCCAACTCAATTTCTTTAAATTACGGTCGAAACCATAATCGAGTATAAGGGATAATTAATTATTTATCACGCAACTCTCGTGGTTTGTTTTTAATTAATAAAAAATCATTATAATCATTTCAAATTAATGATGAAGAAAGAAAAGGTATCTTTGGTCTTCATGCACGTATAATTATAAATATAAGTAAGTATCTTTGGTCCAAACTCCACGGTCCTCATTATTAAGGGTTTAAGTAAGTGGTCAATTCTGAGAAATCCTTTTCACCTATTTATTTTGTTTAGCCGCTAGTTAAGTACCTAGGCTGGCTCCTTCTTAAGACCACGCACCTTTTCATATGATTAATTTGCTCTTTCTAATTTATTAACCTTTTTGCAAGTTACTTAGTTCAATACTTAGAAGCATTTACATATTTCTAAATTATTAAATTTCACTCAGATTTTTCTTTCGTTTGTATATTTTTATAAAAAATATAGTAGGTGATCCTTAGCTAAAGTCAACAAGAAAATCCAATCTTCAAGAATGCTTTAAACGCTTTTAGGATAAATAGGGGACACGTGTTCGCGAGATTACCCCAATTAAGTTAATTCGTTGTCGTAAACTTCTTTTTCATGATCTTTCTAGCTACTAATTAAAAAGGCATTAATTAAAAGTTGGGATTAGTTGGCAAAAAGTCTTCGGGAACCACAACCCGAAACACTCCACTGATCTGAGTAAACAAAAATATCATCATCTTTTTTAACAATGCAAAAGTCAAACCCAAAACAAGGCTTTAATTTGAATCCCACACCCAGTTAAGGGTCTAAATCTCATCTTTATTGGGAGCTTTACAAATTTTGTTCTATCTGATACCGATTCACTTCGAAGCTTATACCACAATTTATTCAAAAAAGAGCTCCGAAAATAATGTGCATTTAGTGTGGTTTATCATCAAGATATTACTAATCTGGCCGACAAGGTGCTTGTGCTCTATACCCTAATTGGTTTAACAGCTTTACATGTTAACATGTGATTGGCTATGTTACCCACTAATGGATTGGGAAATATAGCTGTTTGGTTCAATAATTATGCAAACTCCAAACACAAGCTATGTGCTTAATTGACTTTTGGAAAATGATAGTTATAAAAGTTCGTGAAATGTTCACTTGCAATATCTTTTTTTTGCTAATTAAATCTGATATGTTTAGAATTTTGTCTAATTAAAGCACAACAATGCGAAGATGCATGTTTGGTTTTGTGCACTTTTGTCATTGTCTTCTTTAGATCATGGGAGATTGGAACTTGGAAAGGTCAAAAAGGGGGTAGTAACTTGGATGGACGATGAGTTTGAGACGTATTGGATGAACAGGTTTGACATGAAATTTCTTAGTTTGAGAAATGGTGCTTTTTCTTAATTTTCAAAACTGGAAAGCGAAAGGGGTTTAGATTTTCAAATTTATGAAATGGAACAACCTGGACGCAACTCAAACAGTAAGAATATTGGAATCCAGGTAAAGGTCTAAAGGTTTATCCTTATTTAATTTATATGGGTCGAATGTTGATTGATATTATTATTTAATCTCAAATATTACTCATAATTAATTAATCAATTCCTGTGAACTTATTCTATTTCTTAACATTTAGATGATTAGTTGGTACGTTGTTTTTGCTTCGTTAACATTAGCAGGTATTCAAATACGCATTTGAATAAAAAGAAGTTATATAATTTCAAAAATACAAAAATTGATGGGAAAAAAACCATCTTCTAATAATAATAATTATTATTATTATTAACTTTCTTTTTCTCCCCTATTTTCACGTATATATATATATATATATATATATATATATATATATATATATATATATATATTAAAGCAATGGAATGCATAATTGAGCTTTGCTTACAAGTCAAAGAGGGTGTTTCTGGTCAAAAAGTGGCAGGAGGAACTTGCAAGTTCTCTTAACCATTTTGGGACAAAAGTAATATTATAATACTGTATTCTGGGAGACAAAAATAGACTGAACATCCAACATGGAGGGCTTCAATGCAAGGCCTTATATTGTCGTAATTTTGACCTAACACCTTCCTGCATATTTAAGTTTACACGATTTGGGGAGAGAATATAATCTCATATTTAAATGGGCATTACGACTTATGCTACTACCATTTGTTTTCTTAGATAGCGTACCAATTTCCAAGAAGATTACTAATTTTAACCAGCCTTCCATATATTCTATAAGATCATGCATGCTCAAAGATGCTTTTATAATGAGCAGGAAAAAGTTATTGAAAGTGACAAATATTGCCTCACAGCTCCAATTAGCAACCCAACGTCCCAAAGTTTTTATATGATTTTCTTTTTTTCTTCATTTTGAACCACAGAATATAAACAATCGAGCTTTTAAGACCAATAGAAAGTAATGTGAATAATCTGATGAGCGTTCAAGTTGTTCAGATATTGACATTAATTAAATTGGTTTTAATTTGAAAGTTTTTAATTGACTTTTATATATGCACTTGATCATCTTTAATTCGTTAAAACTTTCAAGTGTTCAAATATTATTCTTTGTTAAGTTTAGTCTTTCGAAATCCAGTTGCTATATTATATTGTTCCGTGGTTAAGGCTAACAAATCTGTGTCTCTTTACAAGTTTCCAACGGAAAATACAGTTTTGGAAATTAATTGAAGAGTCAAAATAAAATTTAATACTGTATAATTAATTAATACATATTTTTAAAATATTTATTTTTAAAATTTAAGGGAAAATATGAATAGAACATTACAAGCTCCTTATGAATTTTACAATAAAATAATTTATTAGTTGAAAATATTTGTGAATGTTACACTGAAATAGATCAATTGGCGAGTCTTGATGTATGTCTTATGAATTGTCATTTAATTTTTGTAAATTATTTTAAAATATATTAGTTTCACTTCTTAAAATTGAAATGATTTTCACATAAAAGGTTTGAATTTTACTCTTATTACTGATCACTTGAAGCTTAATTTCTCTATAACAAAAAGAAAGTTAATTTCTCTTTTAAGTATGTCATTATTTCAATGAATTGGAAATTTTCAAAAATCAAAATTTATATTAAATAAATGTATAGTTATATCTTTAAAAAAAACTTAAAATAAGTTAAACTAAGTACTCTACTAGTATTTTTTTTTTTTTAAAGAATTTGATAAAGTAAATTAGAAAAGAGAAAGATACAATATGTGAATTAATGAGTCTTATTTATTGATTAAATATTAATTTTATTATTCTACATCTTTCTTTATTTAATTTTACGTTATAAACTATTAAATATTAATTAATGGTGATTATATCTTGGATCTTGTGTGGGACCAAGCGATACCTGACATGGGCCTCAAAACGTTACTTTGAAATGTATAGGGCCTTATTGGACTGAGCCCTCCGACATAGATGCCTTCTCCTTTGGGCCGCCAGACGGACTACTCCATTTAGAAATGTTAATATTGACCATCAGCTGCTCAGTAGAGAGAATTTTCACGTTAGTCTGTGAGAGTATTGGAGAGCAGCGACCCTAGCTCTCTTCTTCCAGGACCAACGCGCCGCAGTATGCTTAGGAAGGTTGTTGTCAATGTAGCTTTCTCTTTTTTTTTTTTTTAACTTTACCTTCAATTTTTTAATGTATTTTTTTTATTAAAAAAGTTATTTTTTTTATTAAGAAAGTTTCTTTCTTCTATTAAAATTGTGGTTTTTTTTATTAAGAGAAAGTATTCTATCTTGACTAAATAAAATTCAGTGTTAATTATGATTAAAAAATTTATATTTTTTTTATATCTACAATATCTCAAATTTAAAAGAAATATCAAGATTAAAAGTTATAATTTTTAAAGAAGATTGATAGATATGTTGTCTTTTCTTAAAAAATTCTTTTTTTTTTGTATTCAAAGTTAATTGTTTTTAAATGAAATTTGTTATATTTTCTATGATATTAATTAGTAATAGTTAAAAAATATATTGTCTTGTAATATGTATTTTGTTTATATTTTAGAAGTATAGATTGTAATATAATTTTTATTTTTTTCTTGCCTTGGTAAAGGTTTTTGTAAAATCAAGCTTAATACTTATTTATTAAATATTATGATATTTGATCTTGTCTAAAAAAAAATTAGTTGTTCAGTAAAATAAAATAAAATAAAATATATAAAAAAGAAGAGAGTCGAGCAGGACTACCATTTTTTAAAATTTTTTTTTATATTTATATTTTACAAAAGTTATTTTTTTCAAAAGATTTTTTTTTTCTTTCTTCAAAAGAAATTTTAGAGTTTGAAAATTTTATATATTTTTTATTTAGATTTACAATATTGAATTTGAATTTTTTAGATCAAATATGAATAAAAAAAATTATATATATAACACCATATAACACCATATTTACAATTGAATAAAATAATTTTTTAAAAAATTAACATTTAAAAAATATTCGAAAGTGTGTCATCTCTCTAATGATATATATATATATATATATATATATATATATATATATATATATATATATATATATATATATATATATATATATATATATGTATATATATATGAGTGTGTGTGTATATTATATTAATTGTGTATTTAAAAATTAAGATATAATATTTGATAGATTATGGTTAAAAAATTATATTATCTTTTTATTTTTTAATATTAATCTTTAATTTTTATATATTTAAAAGTTATAAAATTTGTTTATCTTATTTTTATTTTTTATTTATTAATTTTAATGTCTGATATAATTGTTATCAGGAATGAATTTAAATTTTTATTTGTCTAAAAAAATAGTTATTGTTGAGATTAAATGCAGGATTAAATAACTTAATAATAAAACTTGAGCTTAGCTCATGACTGCTAAATTAGTGAGAAATTAGGTAGTGAGCATAATTAAGTTCAATTTAACCACGCGACAAAAAATTAACCTTTTTCTTTGGTTTTGTGTAGAAAAATAAAATTTAAATACAAATTTTAAAATATTTATTATTATGTTTTATAATAAAAATATAATATATAAATATTTTTTATAATTGAGTATTATATAATTAATTTTTAAATAAATTTTTTTAGGTATTATGTAAAGAATCAATTTTAAAAATTTAAATTTTTTTAATAAAAAAAAATGTAAATGCCTTCTGAGTCAGAAGTGCAAATTTTACCAAACTTTTGAGAAAGTTCTCAGACCCCGCTCTATCAGTTTAGTTGTAAAGTGGTCTTTGGGGTCACCCACTTGGAGGACTTTTCTCCATATCTTTCTGAAGCCGAAGAAGACAGCGAGAGTTGTCGAGCAGTATTGAGGCTAAAGCGTATCTTGGAGGTCGAAAAATCTATGATTCCAAAATAAAATTTTCGAATTCTTAGATAAATTAATTACATGAATAAATAGACAAATTTCCAGGTTCTAGTTAACTTAGAACTTGTTTGATTTAGCTATAAAAGATAAAAACCTCAATTTTTTACCAAAAAATAGTTTCATATATGTTTTTGTTCAAGACACAAATATTATTTAATAATGCCATAATTTAATTTTGAGAAAAATATTTTGACCACTTATATATTTTGTATTAAATATATTTGATTTTTTATTTTTAAAAAGATACAAATTTTTTATTATATTGTATATTAAATACTCATATCCCTTTTTATTTTTTAAACTAAACATATATATTTTTGATATTTTAAAAAAAATTAGTATTTAAAGTTTAAGTTTCAAGGGTTTAAAGTTTTAACATTTGACATTTGAAATTTAAGAATTAGAATTTAAGATTTAGAGTTTTATTTTTTGATGTTTGAGTAAGATTTTAATGATCGTGGTTTAAGGGTCTAGAGTTTAAAAATTTAAAGTTTAAAATTTTAAAGGGTTTAAAATTTTAGTTTTGAAACTTTTATATTTAGTGTTTAGTGTTTTAGTTTTAGTTTTTAAAGATTTTGTATTTTAAGATTTTGATATTTAAGGTTTAGAGTGGGGTTTGATATTTGATGTTTGAAATTTGGATATTTAAAATTTAAATTTTAAAATTTAGAGTTTTAAGGTTTGGTATTTTTGTGTTTTGAAATTAGGGGTTTGGAGTTTAAGATTTTAAGATTTTAAATTTTTTAAAGTTAAAGTTTAAAATTTTATTTTAGGTTTAAAATTTAAAATTTTGAGACTCGGAGTTTTGAAATTTAGAATATTAAGAATTAAAATTTAAAATTTTAAAATTTGTGGTTTGAGATTTACAGTTTAAAATTTATAATTTAAAAATTTGAGATTTGAAATATTACGATTTAGAATTTGATATTTGAGATTTTGATATTTAAAGTTTCGGATTTGACATTTTATGATTTTGATTTAAAAATTTAAATATCAAAATTTTATAATTTTAAATTTTTAGGTTTGAGGTTTAAGTTTAAGAATTTAGAGTTTAAAGTTTTAATATTTTATGTTTTTGAATTTATGATTTAGAATTTAGAATTTTATAATTTTTGACTTTTGAATTTAAGATTTAGAAGTTTTTTTATTTTTTGTTATATTTAAACTATAATTTATTATATAAATAATGATTTGTTTAAAGTAATAGATTTTAAAAAAGAATATTTTTAATCAAAGAATTAAAATAAAATTAAAGATAAATTAAAAGAGTAAATAATAATTTGACGAAAGTTGTTAGAATAAAATAGATGAATATTCATGTACTTTAGGTTCTATTTGTAATATATTCATAAATTAGAAAGAATATTGTAGTGATTATTAAATTAGGAGAAATTGCAATTTATAAAGAGTGAATAAATGCATTTTTGTCAATTTTTTTGTGTGAGAAGAAAGTAAAAAATAAGAGCTACTCATTTGAAGGAAAATTATAAATAATTTGTCTTTTTTAAAAACAAAAACATTCGCACTAAATGAAAAATTACAAATCATATTCTAAATGTTCTTTTAGTAATTTAATAACATATTAGTATTTTATTTTGATCAAATTATTTAATAAATAATTTTTTGGTACATATTTATAAATATTTTTATCAGTAGTTGGTCAATTTTATTTATTTTTAATAAATTAAGTTTTTTATTAACAACTGGACCTTATGTATTTATCTTTTTAACGTTCATATTTTTGGCTTTTTTTTTTTATTTGCGTATCTTAGGGTAGGCAATGGGCAAATGGCAGTAGCAAATTGGCCATGAGAATTTTGGGAAATTTGGTTCAACCTTAAAAGAAGGTTTCGGCCACCAAAGAAGAATAAGAAAGGGGCAACTAACTAAGATTATGGTAATATCTGTTACACTGTAGGGATGGAATGGCCACTAACGTAAAGCTGGTTTCAAAAATATTGAATGAAGCGCTCCAACTACCCTTTAATGGCTATTTCTGACCATATCAGAATCACAACCAGATATTCAAAATGAATATACGATTACACAGAAAAAGTGGTGCTAGATTAGATCTTAGGACTGAAAAATAAATAAAGGATTTGGGGCCCATCTCCATGAATTTGATTCCAAATTGAAACCACATCATGGAGATAACAATTGCCCTTCGTATTCCTTATGACGCGTGGAAAGTGAAACGCAACATTTAAATTACTACCATCATAACCCCCAAAGCCAAAAGGCAATCATCCAGAAATTGAAAACGTAAATTCAACTAAAACTCACAGTAAAACTTGGAATTTTTGGATTACAAAAGGGACCCAAATCTTGGAGTGCAAATCACAGATACTAACTAGCATGTTCCGGAGGCTGCTGTTGTGTCAAATGGAAAAATGGTGGACAATAACCATACTTACTATTATGAAAGAATTCTTCTTGGGCACATTTATAAAATATGAAAAGAGCAAATCAATTATAAATAAATAAATAAAATTTAAGTAAATTTATTTATTAAAAATAATTAGACTAAATTAATTATATATAAAAATATAAATATGTTAAAAATAGATATCACGTCAAAATATATCTAATATATTTATAAATATTTTTATAATTAATTTGATCTATTTATTTTGATATAAATTAAGTTTATTTAAGAATTTTTTGTATATATGTGAAGTATATTATTTAGTGAAACTCATCTCTAACATATTATGTTTCATAGATCAAATTTATATAAGCATTTATTCTTTATAAGAAAACAACATTGCTTTAATATAATTAAATCAAAATCAAATAAAAACTCATCCATCAACTAGTTATTTAATTTTCAAAACTTGTTCTTCAATTAATCTCGAGACTAATTAATAATTTGAATTCTTTATATCAAGTTAATTAGGGTTTGTTTTTTCGTAATAATAATGGCCAAAAAGAAAAGCCCAGACCAAAAAAGAAAAAACTGTGATATTTGTTACTGTAAATTAACAGTAACAAATTAATAAAGAGCAAAGTGGGGTGAGATTCTAAAAGGGAACAAAAAAAGAGGCAACTATTAGTTTGCTTGCTTAAAGGAGAGGGAAACCAAAAGTTTTGAGTGGATAGCCTGGCTGCTATTATTGTGTGCACTTCTGAGAAGGAGACCATACTGGCTTTTTTCTGTAAAAACTCTTGAAGACAAAGTTTGGGTTATCCCTAAAGCCAACCAGAGAAAGAGAAATGACTCTCCGTGGTTAGTTTTAGCCATTGACTATTAAACAGAGAACGTCACTGCTTGGTGTTATAATGGAATCATTCTTTTGGTAAAGAAAGTTAAAAGTGCCCCTAGAAAGGATTAAAGCAGGATAGGGTTTAACAGATGGGATTAAACCAGTTTAGCATCATATGGAAACTAGGGTTTTGAGTCCTCAAATCATAAGCATGATGTTATAACACATCGACACGTTTACATAAGTATGAAAAAAAAGAAGAAAAATAGCAAATTATTCAAATGAGCTATTATGGCATGGCTGTCACAAGTAGGAGAATTAGTGGACAATTACGATCATATATCGTTGAAAAGAAATTTTCTTAGTGGACACGTACTTTATTTCTTATGACAATAAAAAGTTGTAATTTTTATACATATATAAATCTCGTTAATCATGTGTGACACAAGATTGTCGATGAACTATATAAATTGGACTAACGCATGAATATCTCTAATAAAAAAAGATAAAAGTTTATATCAGTTAGTGGATTCACGGATACAATTTATCAAGGAAGAAACCTCCAATAATATAATAATAATAATAATAATAAAAAGAAATCAAGCACCAATTGGAAAAAAAAATAGAAGTTGGGTACCCATGTTCTATAATTTAATGAAATATAAATAGTCATATTTTTAAATGATAAAAAACTTTCAGTAGCTATTTTTTTATTTATAGGAATTTGACATAATCACTATTTCATATTAAATTCTCTCAACTGCCTTTGTGTGAATAATTAACATGTAGTAAAGTGTCTATAATTGGCCAAGCGGTGAGCTGAAGTTCATGGGCAAGCACAAGATTGAGATTTTAAATTGAAGTTTGGTGTATATTGGGTGGGTAAAGCTTAAAGTAGCAGGGAAAAGCGGATTATCAAATTAGGGTAGAAAGCCTTTAAATTGGATTTCCATGTAAGATATTAAAAAGAAAAAAGAAAAAACGCAGTAAGGGTGGGTGTATCAGTTAGAGGTGCATTGAAATTTCAAAAAATAATTAGGTAATTAGATTAAGATTTTCATATAAATCAAATGAATACTTTATTCAATTCTATGTATTTTAATGGACACTCGCAATCTCTTTCATCATTTTCTATTGCAACTTTTTTTGATGTCTTTAAAGAAGAAGGAAGAGGTACTTGGATAATATAGAGGTATTACCCCTTCTGAGTTATCAAATCTCAGTCATCGACTTTTTTCTTTCATTGTAACACGATCGAAGTTATTTTTTATTTTTTTGAGTCGTATTAATCGAATGTATTTAAAATTTTAATACCAGAATATTCAGATTTATCACCTTTTACTGTGGGAACTAACCCTTCCGCTTCATCCACTATTTAAAGCAATGGCGAGAAGATAACTTCCCCACTAGCTTTCAGAAGAGCCCTTTGGAATGGAAATCGTATAGTTAAATCTATCAAATTTTGAATCTGATAGGTATGAAGCTGTGTTGGCAAAAATCCACCCATGGCTCTTAAGAAAGCATGGAGGAGAGTGTGAGGGAGGATACAGTGCTCAATTACTCATAGCTCACCCCTCCACGATCCTCCACTTCCACAGTTTGCTTGGCTTAGCTATTGGCTTCTCTTAGTCACTATGGCATGTGGAAAAGCATTCTCTGTACTCGGCAGAAGCAGAGAAGCATTCTCCAAAGGGATATAGCCTTTGGCTACAGCCAGGCGAACCGGCAAGTCACAGTAAGGCAATGGATTCCTTTTAGGGGTCCTTATGGTTCTGCTCCTCCGCTGTTGTTGCTGTTCTTGTAGCAGTAGAATGTAATAAACACAATGGTCTTCCTCTGGGAAGCTACCGACTTGTGCTGTTCAAAATCACTCCATTTGCAGCTTACGAGAATTCGTTTTAATTTAGTTTCTGCAGATGAGTAAGTAGGTAATTGTGATAATCATCTCTTTTTCCCCCACCCCTGCTTCTCTCTGTGTCTGTCTCTGTGTCCTTTTCGCCATGCTTGTATGCTTGTTTGTGTTTTGGCTTCATGGTTAATGAAAGAATTATATTAGTACTATAATTCCTTAATATTTGGGGTTGTGTTCCATCTAACATGATTAGGACAGATTCATAGCCTTTTGTGGAAGTTTGTTAGTTGTTATCGTCTATGAAGCATCCATACTTGTTTGTGCTGGGCATCTTAGGCTCAGTCAATAATGCCATTGCTCTTCAACAACTGTCCCCTCCCCTTGTTCTCTTTGTTTCATATTCTACTGACATTGGGAAGACTTTAGTAAACTCAATGAGAAACTAGTTTATCATCCACCGAGAATGAAAACTATATTACGCAAACAGTGATGTGAAAGCCAATAATGGCTACCGTTCAACCAAGGTCAAGTTTCTGGTTGTGGTTATCCATTGAGCTGTAGTGTTTCAATGTTGGAAGTATAGCGACAAAATTTTTTTAAGTTCAATGGGGAACACATCACCATATAGTCAACGTGACAAGATGCATCTTTGAACTTGATTTTAATGCCATACATCCAATGGGATATAGAAAATAGGATGTTTAGAACTTGGAAGAGAGGAAATGTAATTTCACCCATTTCCCCAACCAAACAGCCAATTAGAGAGTCTTCTTAATTTGTTTTCTGTCATTGACTTTTCCTCATTCCAAGTATGTATGAAAAATCACTCCCTTTTTTTTTTTTAACAAAACCAAACGCAGATATTCAATTCCTACACAAGTATTGGACATTCCAAATCCAAACGGTAAAACTTTATACACTTGTTGAAACTAGATATTTATAAAGAAAGAATCACAAAATGGGTATGGAACGAGTTTGAGGAACTTTATCTTAGCTTTTCCAAGTCCCCTTTCCGTGTTTTAAGAGAGAAACATACAGCAATTCATTCCAAGCATCTGGTACGCCAGGCAAGCACCAATGGCTGCAATCTTGATATCGCTCAGCGGAGTTCCTTTCTGCTTCTGACTTATATATCATTCTGTATATAGAGGGATGCCCATCTTTTCTGTAATCTGTGAGCCTACTGACATTCATATATACAACTGGGGTTCTCATTTTTAGGATGACTTGCTCTACAACTCTCATTTTTGTAGGATAAGCTTGTAGGTAAGTTTCGTTGAATATTGGCTCGGTTTCTTTGTGGCACTGTCCTCCTGAATTCCATTGCCCGCCACTGCAACCATGTCAGACAGTATCAAAAATTTATTCAAGGCAAACCAGATGAATATGAATCAGTAAACTGCTAGGAAAATTTTTACAAGGAAAAGCTTCCTCTGAAGCATCATCAATACAAAATATAAATTTGAAGGCTACCCCACATCATATCATCTACACCTGATCAACTAGACGACTGAGTTTTCACAAAAAATCCTGCTGAGGAATGAAACCAATCACAAATGATGTAAAGTAGCCGAATGACTAGTTATAAAATGTTGTGTTTGTTTAGATTCAGCTACCTTGAAGTTATGTTAATCTCCAGGTTTTTGCTATATATAAACAGAAATTGTTCAGTATTGTTTAGGGTATTCAACCAAATGGTTCCATAATCTCCAATTTTCAGCAGTTGACCCGTGCATGTTCATTAACACATAAACAGAATTGGTTGAACACGGAGACATATTCAGTTTGAGATGAGACAGGACCTTGGCAAGTTTGTATGTATAGTTATAAATATATGATACAAATTTCAGCCACGAAGATACAGAATAGTTGGTGTTTGGAGGCGCTATGTAAAGGACAGAAATACCTGAAATGGGTAACTGAATATCCTCTGAAGAAAACTTGAGTTCGATAGGCATCAATGTTTCTGTCAATCCACCTAGCCCATGTGGTCAAAGCCCTCCTATATGCATCCAGAACATCGAGTTTTGGGTGCACACGGTTGCCTTCTTGATAATAGTCTTGTCTGTAACAGCGCCAGCAAAAAGCGAAATTAACAAGCCTTAATGCCAAATGCTTATGAGGAACACAAACCGTAAGCACTATACATAAGGCTAATATCTTGATTGGAAAAGCAATCTCAGATTACAAATAACAAACATGCAATAATATTGGAATTTGGGTTGAATATATGGTTAAAATTCTACAGTTATCCCTATCAACAGGCAACACTTATATGGATTTCAGGACGACTTCTAAAGCATAGACAATGTGAAGGCAAGTTTTACAGAGGAAAGGGACTGAACTGAACCTACCCTCGAGATGTTTTCTCATGGGTCCACCAATGACCTGTATTGAAGACAATTATATCAGCATCCTGATACATAGTAGTTGTCCGGTCCATCAAATCCAACCTTAACGTCTCAAATGATCCATTTTTGCCTTTGAAAGTTGATTCTCGAACAATGAACGGCGAGGCAACAAAATCCACCGAACAATTATAATCCTATCAATGCAACAAAAATAATAACTCTAATATGAGATACCATTACAAGAGACATTGGAAAATCTTCTAGATGTACAAGGAACTTGCCTCGAATCTAAAAGCATAGACGCCTTTCTTCTTAAATTCAGTTCTTCCTGAAATTTCATAAACGCGTTTCTTGTCTCTGATGCTTTGATGGAAGATACATACCATGGACTCCCACATGTTCCTGTTCAGTGAATCCCCCACAAAAACCAGCCTCTGTCCTCGCAACCTCTCCAGAAAATCAGTTGCATTCAAACTGAAGATAATTATCATTAAATATACTAGAAAACATTTATAGCCTCTGTATTTTAAAATGATATCCCGTGTTTTACTTGTAATTAAAGTAACTATAGGAAAAAAAAAGAGAGAGACAAACACTAAATTTACAACAAAGTTTCAGAGACTCCGATTGAAGAGCATTTCCCAAGAGCGTCAGTGAAATCTAACCTTGGAATGTCGCACCCGTTTGGCTGCCATTTCCATTTCACATATTCACCATCTGGCCTCCCATTAAGGTGACAATTAAAATCTCTGTCGATGTGGGGGCAAGAACCTGAGGTATAGTATGGTTTCTTTGAATAATCTCTCACCCACTTACCGTCAAAGATGTCACAGTCTTTGTAGAAACCAATCTGCGTTTTCTTTGGTGGGGAATCGTGATGAATGAAACTCACATTACGTTTCTCAATCGAATCTCCTTCATGCTTTGCCTCTATAGCATGTTTTACGTTGTATGAAATATTGGCCGCATTGTTAATTTCAGTGCCCAATTTAGTACTAAGACTGGAATTCTTCAGTGGCTCTCCTTCCATAGTTTTCTGTCTTACCATCCTTGCTTCACTCGAACGGCTTGTATTGGTAGTGTTTCTATTTTCTTCTCCAAGCGAAGTTACTTTAACTATCACAGAAGAATTCTCCACCCTACTCTTCCCAGAAGCTATCCCTTGTCCATTTGAATCCAAGAAATTTCCATTTTCAGTGACCAATGTATCATTTTCTTCACGTGATTTCTGTTGAACCTTTTGCTCTCCAGCATGCAAGCTTGTATTGTTAATATTCTCAGTAAAATTCCTCAGAGGGGTCGTCTTCAAACCCATGCCCTCCAATGTAAGTTTCTTGTTATCATTTCGTCGTACATCTGACAAACTTGCTTCACCAGTATTACCCAAAACACTTCCTTCTTCGATCCTCCTCACAGAATACTGCTGTGATACAGAATTAGAAGTAGCATTGGCCGTGGAGGAAGAGGAAGAAGAAGAAAAATTAGTTGAAACCGAAGAGCGCCATGAAGAACACGAAGAATTTGCACCAACACCATCAAATCCTTCCAGAAAAACCTTAACTTTGGGAACCGGGGCCGAATTATTATTCAAGAGTACGGTGAAAATCATAAGATAAGCTGCAACCCCTAAACTAAAGAAAATAAGCTTCCTTCTTGGTGTCAGTAAAGGCTCCGGTGATGCAAGTCTCTTCAAATCCATGGAAACAAGCATGCATGCCCCTTAGGAACAACGTGTGGAGGAGGAAGGTTCAGAGAGTGTGTATTTGTATCGCCATTGTCGTTTTGAAGGAAAGGCGAAGAGCGGCAAGGCAGAGAAGACAGTGTTGGGAAATTGTTTATTCTGTTTTTACAGAGAAAAGAGAGGGAACTGCACCCTGCAGGAGTGTAATTACAATACACTACTCTCTTTTTTCTCTTCTTCTTCTTCTACGCACCGTTCCCCGAACCAATCTACATTATCCTGAACCAAAAAATTGTAACTTTCTTACTGAAATTGTGATTCTCATTTAATTGTTTATGATGTTAAGATTTATCTTCTATAACTGGATAAGTAACAACTTCCATTAGGAATTGATAAGCCACTAAACTGACGTTTTCCTAATAAATAAAAATGAATTAATAATATGAATGCGACGATTTGTTTTTGAACTTTTTTGTATCTACCTGGCGACTGTCTAAAGCATTTGTGTTTGAGGAGGTGAATTATATTAGACATTGAATATTTTCTTTTTTTAATTCTATAAATTTTTTTAATCAATTGTGATATTTCCTATTAGATATATATATATTTTAAAATTTAAATTGCAATGGTTGTTATCTAATATGATATAGAGATCAGATTTAAACTAGATTTCCAAATTTAAATTTTAGTTAAGCTAATTTATCTCAGAAATATCCCACTTATCAAATTTTTAGCTAAATAGATGTCATAATACATTTTTATTTTTATTTTTATTTTTTCAAGAAAAAAAATGAATCAAATTAATATCTTATATAAAATTTTATGGTCAATAATTATTAAAAAAAAAAAGTTTCTTTCGAAGAATGAGATAATAATAGGAAAGAAAGTTAAACTGTTAGCCCAAGGGAGTATGTACTCTACTTATTAACATTTTGGGATAATTAAATCTCAATTATTGGTTTTCTTTCCTAAATAGGAATAAGCGCTATTAGTGTTTGGAAGTTAACGAGGGCAGTTTGTAACTTCAACCATGGGTCCATTAACTGTCGCCAACAAACTAAATAAGGAAAAAGAAGAGCGGAGCCGGAAATCAAAACCCGGTGACACGTGGCGCACGCAGAAGAGCACAAATCTTCACGTCAATGTCCGAAAGGCATATGCCACGTGGTGGAGTGCCCCATGAGTCAGTGTTGGCGCATCACATTAATTTAATATTCTGATGTTAACACGTGGACACTCTGGGAAAGTAGTTAGCGTCACGATTGTTTCAGTGGGAGGAGCACGCTGGTCTGAAGTCTGAACACACATGCAAACTTTCCCCTCTATTTTGGGCTTTTGAATTATGGCGGTGCGTGGGCCCACTGCAGTGGATTGCTTTGTGTCCTTTTTTTATTTTTTTTTGGGTTGCAGTCACCAGTACATAAGCGGCCACACGACGTCGTAACCTTACCCAGCCACGGAGTTAACGTCGGGACGACACGCATACACGTGCTTAACGTTGGATTCGCCACGATCAGACGAAGTAACTCTATAAAATATATATTATACCCATATAAACTGATTAATCAGAGAATTTTTTAATAATTAAACATAATTTTATTAATATATATAATTTAAAAAATTTTAAAATATATTTGATAAATCAAATAAGTTAATTTAATTAATTTATAAATTTATTTAACTAAATTAAAAATATTTAATAAATAAATTTATTTAATAATTTATTAAATATTTATAATTCAATAAATTAATTTAATAACTTTTAATTAAAAATTAATTTTTTAATTTTTAATTAATTTTTAAATTTTCAACTAATTTATCAATTATTTTTATTAAACATAATTTTAATATCTTCGTCTTAAAATATAACGAGTTATAATTATTTGAAAATCTAATTTTTTTTTCTGTATTTCCTTATTTTTAAAATATAACCGTACTCATCTCTCCGGCTCAGGTGGCAAATCCGGGCCGGGTCAAATTTGGATGGCGTCCACCCACGGGTTATATGAGATTGCTTAGACACCGAGAAAAAAGAACAACCATCAACAGTTTAAGCGGGGAGCTATGTACAATTTCCAAACACCGACTGGAAATTTTTCTGAACCAACCAACTAAATGGACCTTCCAGCAAAGAAGAAAATACTTATACAAGACTTTCCCTTTTCTTTTTATACAACAATATCATATTTTAACAGTGGGAAACCAAGATGGTTGTCACCTAGGGCCAGAAAGCTCCATAGCTTCTACTATGAGCGAGGATTCTTCTATAAGATCTGAATATCTTTGAGGAGGGTTTTCACATGACCTAAATCTTGGCGTCTCAATCTTCTGTGAGGCTTCCCATCTCTCTGATAACCCATCACCTTCCAACATCTTCAATACTTCTGACATCTTCGGACGGTGGGAAGGATTAAACTGTGTACATAACAGTGCAACCTGAACCATTTCTTCCAGTTCAACTGCATCAAAATTTCCCTTTAAATCTTTATCAACCATTTGACTTAATCTTCCTTCCTGATGGAGCTTCTTCACCTGAAAGTTAGTGATGGAAGAACAAGTCAGGTGTCAAGAAAACTCGTGTCATAAGGAAGAGAATTGTGATTGAAGAACAAGTCAAGTGTAATCGGACTATCAATATTAGTTGGTGGAAGGAATTATTGTTAGAGATTATAATAAAACTCTACATGTATCTTCACCTACCAACCTGAACTTGTGAGTTGAAACAGTTTTTAGATGGTATTAGGTTTCTAAGTATGGTGGATTTGTGCTTTGTTTATACTTTAAATCCAAAGAGTTTTCATGTGAAAGAATGTATTAGATATTATAATAAAACTCTCGAGCCTTTCACTTGACAACTTCAATTTTTAATTAAAATGGTCTTTGACCATTATTCTTCTAGAATTCCTAACTGTTCTATTTGCTAAAAAGAGGGAGAATTGTGGAGAAGGAGAGTATACCCAATCAAGCATTACACCTTTCTGATTCGCCGCTCGCCCAAAATCCAAAGCCTTATGACCCGTGACCAGCTCAAGCAGCAAGATTCCAAACCCAAAAACATCAGTCTTTTCTGATGACTGGCCTGTAGATAAGTATTCTGGAGCAATATGACCAACAGTGCCACGCACGGCTGTAGTCACATGAGAATCTCTGTGATCCAGAAGCTTTGCCAGACCAAAATCACCAACAACTGCTTCAAAGTCTTCATCCAGTAATATGTTGGCCGCTTTGACATCACGGTGAATGATTTTAGGGTCACATTGCTCGTGCAAATAAACCAACCCTCTCCCTGTACCCAATGCTATTCTCTTCCTCCTCACCCAATCTAAGGCTGGTCGACCATGAATATTATCTGGTATAATAAAAATCCAAAACCACAGCCATGGATGGTAAGTAAAATTTCAAATCGTCTTGGCTCGTGAGGAGTTAGGACTAGAATTTTCATACTCTTCCAAGCAGCTTTAAAAAATGGTAGAGTGGAAAGAAAGCAAAAATGACTACAAGTGAAAGGAGAGAAACACTGCCATATCAGGTTATATGTGACTACAGTAAGTTGGCAAAAACAAGTAGCCACAAGGAAGCCTGTCATAACAATTATTAGAGAAATCCCATCAGTGATGATAAAATTTCCAACAAGCTTACCTTTTAATCGAGAGGCTACACTGCCATTGGGCATGTATGGATAAACGAGGAGCCTTTCATTCTGAGTACTGCAAAACCCACAAAGTCTCAGAAGATTCCGGTGGACAGCCAAACTTATCGTCTCAACTTCTGTCTGAAATTGGATCTCACCACCGCCAGCGTTATAGTCCTTCAACCTTTTAACTGCCACAACAGAGCCATCATTGAAGCGCCCCTTGTAGACTATTCCAAAGCCACCCCTTCCTAGAATATTCTTTGAATTGAAATGATCCGTTGCAGCTCGAAGCTCTTTGAATGTATACCTCCTCAAATGACCAAGGCGCACCTCTGGGTCATATTGCTCTGCCAAATAACAAACTTCTACTAATAGTGCATCAAAAACAGCGGAGCCAGAAAAAATCATAAAAAAGAAAAGAAGACTCTACAATGCATGATAATGGAAAGACCCCTTTGTGACATGTAGAGAAGAGGAATCATAATCTTATGCTGTGTTCAACACTTAATTGCATGCTATGCAAATGGAAACTGCCCAACCTTCCAACCAAGAAGACACCTTTCATGATGATAAGCAGAACACATACAAAGAGTAGAAATGCCAACTCTCTCATTCTATGTTTCAATGACAGTAATAAGTGATTACATCAACCCTGAACATGATGATGTGACTATGTAACGAATCAAGCTCATGATAATGTGAATTCCTTCAAAATAGTTCCTAAGCGATTATCATCTGAATCATTACAACTTTCACCACAAAGTTTACTGATTTTGTGTCAGAGATATATTCAATAAATATATAAATGGAAAAGGAGGGCAAAGACTAACCGTTAACGTCAAAGAATATCTGTTTGTTATGTCTATACCGCAGCCAAACAACAAACAAGGCAATAATAATAATGAAAACAGCAGCTCCAAAACTTGCTCCAAGAGCAACTGCCACATGATGACTTTTCGTTCCAGAGGCTGATTGGGCTAGACAACCAAAATACCAACACCCAAACATGTCATGGAATTGTTAAAGAGAAGTTATTAAACAGTAGAGTACAAAGAAAGGTTCCATTAACACCTCTTCGAGAATCTGATGGGAAGGGAAGTGGCTCTGGCAGAACATTAGAACAGTTAGCATTGGGACCACAAATTAAAGGGTTACCCGCAATCCTGGAAATGCAAAATTGAGCAAGAGGTTCACTAAACCCCCTTTGTTGTGAACTTGTAGGCAGAACTAGAGACCAAAAAAAATAAATGGCCTTACTTGAATGTTCTTGCTGATATTCTTGGCAAGGAACCACTCAGATTGTTGTAAGAGAGATCCCTATATGAGTTTTAACTAATATTAGTTTACTTTATTTATTGAAGAAATTGATGCTTTAAATTTGCCCATGAGGTCTAAATATAAACAAAGAACTATGGCCCAAAATATACAGAAATTTATGGGGTAATATGGTAACAAAGACTTACACAAGGGTTAGACCTTCAATGTTGCCAAGAGTCTGAGGGCAGGCTCCAGAAAGGCTGTTATTATTCAGCCGCCTAGCATGCTCAAAAGACAATTAAGTGTAAGAAAGAGGATTTCAAAAGTAAGCATCTAATAAAGTATCAAATTCATAATCTCTGCATCGCATTAACATTTGTAAGATATAAATGCTTTTGAAACTTACAAATAATTCAGGTTCTTGAGGCTCCCCAAAGAACTAGGTATCTCACTACTAAATGCATTATTGGAAAGATCAAGTGTCTGAAGCTTCTTCAGCTTTCCTATAGCAGCAGGAATTGGACCAGAAATGGCATTGTTCTGAAGCAACCTGCACATGTTACAGCAAAGATTCAAACATCAATGTTAGTTGCATGTGTCTGAAGCAACCAGAAAAAAAACTATGCATGGATGCCAAACCCAATCAACAATGAAAGCAAAATCAAGATATCAAAAGCCCTTGTGAAAGTAAATAGTGACTTACACAGATTGCAAGTTAGTCAGGTTTCCAATCCCAGGAGATAGCTTGCCAGACAAGTTCTGACTGGGCAATCCCCTGATAAGGAAAAAAAAAAACATCTTTTAAATGAAACCCAAACTGGCAAATGGACGAACAAACTTAACTTGGTTCATTTGCTGTGATCAAAATCTCCCGGAACATGTTTCCCAGCTTGAAAACATAATGAAAACTAAAAAACTTACAAAGCAGAAACGTCGCCATCTGGAGAACAAGTAATCATCCTCCAGCTACAAGGATCGACAGAATTAATATCCCAATTCTCCAGGACATTGTGGGGATCAAACAGGTCATTTTTTATGGCCATCAGAGCTACAACTGTTCGAGGAACAACAAATAAGAGGATTAGAGCTTTTATATGAAAAATTCTCTTCTTCTTTTTTAGCGCATACATAAGGAAAAAACTAACGAATAAAAAGAGGTACCAGAGCCAGCCCCAACCCCCAAGGGGAAATTGCTGGGGAAGGGCTGTGAGAGGGAGAATAACCATATTAAGGTCTATATTGGTATGGTATAGGTGGTGCTTAAATTCTTCAGGAAAAAAAGGGGGGGTGGGAGAACAAGTTACAAGATAGTAGCAAGCAAGTATCCACTTTAATCTTCCCTCTACTGTAGCTAGTAATTTCCAGCATAGTTATATAGGCCAATATGTTGAGTTATTTACCTTAAAATATCAAATTAAAATCTTTCTATTTTTAAGTTCTACTAATTATCACGATGAACGAGATAAGAAAGTTCCAAGAGAAAATAACCTTCATAATTTATCCCAGAAGGAGAAAGCGCAGCAGAAGATATCTCCATCAACGCCGGAAGCAGCAAACCCAGAAGACAGAAAATAGAACTAACAATATCCATACTTTATTCCCAGTCCAGTAACTCTATCTCCTTCACGCGACCAGAAGCCACTGCTCAAAGCCACCATAATTAGCAATTGGACCAGCCATTCTAACAAGAAGTCAGATGTGAATTGCCTTATCCGAACAAAAAGCCGCTCTCGGTATCAGATTCTCATAAAAGCAAGTCCACCCTTGCCAAAACAGGAACTTCACTTTCAACTCGGAAGCCTACTCAATGACCATTGAACCAGCAGAGCCGGATGCCAAAATTGCTTTTCCACCACAGAACAAACTCAAAAATGAAGAATTTGAATCGAACCGAGACGAATGAGAGCTCAAACAAGCAGCAAAAGAGCAGAACTTTCTTGAGAATAAACGAAACTTCAAGCCTGAAATTATGAGATCCTTGAGATCTGAGAATGCTAGGTTTGATTTCCATAAGTTTTAGACAATCCCCACAAATTCCATGTGAGTTTATAGTTGGTTTCTAGCCCTGCTCTGCTAGTTCCCAGTGATTCCCCCACCATTATCTTCTCCCTTGCAGTCCCAGAATAAAAAAGCACGAAACTCACTCACACCCAGAGAACCAAAGTTACCAAACACACAAAGGCCAAAACAAAATGCCAAAGTTAACATGGGTACAGATGAATAACCAGTAACGAAATTCTTTAAAAAATAAAAAAACAGTACAAATAATTATAAAAAGGAGTTTCTCTTTTCCTTTTTTAAATTTAGTGATTGGACTGAAGGGATGCGTGGGATTGATCAGAGGGGATGTCTATGCAAATGAAAATTGCAGGTAAGTTTTTGACAGGTCACGTGGTTGGATTGTCTCGGCTTTTGTTTGCTTTTGGCTTCGAGTTGAAAAATGTAAACTTTTTCAGAGGTTTAAACAACTACATTCTGCGGGAGATGGCCCATTATGCTAAATTGCGCCCGGCGTTTCAGAATTTGCCTATCAGATTAATCCGAGTTAAGCCACCGAGATATACTATTTTAGCATGGCGGGGCTCGTTTTGTTAAAAAAAAAGTAAGGGTATTTGTGCGGATGAGATAAAGCAGTGTGCCTACTTCTGCCAACATGCATTATTTCTTCTAATAGTAAGATTACTTAAGAGGCTTGCTCGCCTAAAAAATTTAAAAAATTATAATCTCGTAGAAAATATTAAACAAATTATATTATAGTTAATTTAGTATAGCTTATTCAATATCATTAAATTGATAAACTTGATGTGGTGGTTGCCAAATATGTTTTATTATTAAGTTGAGTTTCATGTCATGAATTTTCGTTAAGAAAAAGGTAAATACACTTAATAAATAAAATAAAATAAAACAATTACTAATATTTTTTGTTACTGGGGTGAGATAAAATCTGAAGGAGTTTTTAACTCCAAAAAAAAAATAAAAAAAAATAGAAAGCGTGAAGAAAGGGAAGCACTAAAATACGCCGCGGTGAATACTGTGCGAGGGTTTAAGTTTTGTTTTGTACCATCGTTATTCTTCGTTGGATACCGTGGAATAGAATATCTAAAAATGCGCCCACCGGAACATCCGCCTCATGCCTTGCGCTGTGTCTACTTGGCCATTTTTGGAATTGCACTGTTTGTTGCTTCTTCTTTTTTTCTTCTTTTTCTTTCACTTTTTAAAATAATTTTTTTTTATTTTTCCATTAATTCATCTCACTACTACATTTAAAATTGAGATATTTATATACTAAAATAAAAAAAATAAAAATAAAAACATTTTTGTTAAAATTAATCATTCATGTCAAAAACAATATTTAATTTGACGTGAAATATGCAAGTTTTTTTAAAAAAAAAAAAATTCCACAAGAAGGATGTTAAAAGAATAGTGATAATGGTACAACTACTAGTTTACAAGCCCTAGAGAGACTAGGATTTATGGTACTTACATCAGCATAGTGGTTAACAGGTGCAATAGTTTATAAACCCAACCCCCAAGAGTATTTTTGTCGCATTGGAAAAAGCTGAATATTCCCCACTCTGTCGTACACTTATTTTACTTTAAACAAATGGAATAGGATTGTAATAATATAAAATTTGAATGTCAAATTTCATAATAAAAATATCACGTCTAAATATTTACGATAAAATCTCTTAAATAGGTTTCTCTACGAATCAAACTCTTGAAAAACTTTAAATAAGTTTTGTTCTATTCCATTTGTTTATTTGTTGAAACTATGAAACACCGACCCAAGGGCTCTTTCGTGGCTTCGGAAATTGTAATTTTTTAAATTATTTGTTGGATGAAGGGTTTAGTTTTAGTGTTATTTTGATATCCGCCCCATGCCAAAACACAAAGGGAGAATGTATGCGTTGAAATTGAAATAATTACTTTGGTTTGGTCCCTTCTCACTCTCACTCTCACCATCACTCTTTTCACCTATCCCATTATAAATAATTTGTGCGCTTTTACTATTGTGAAATGTGCACAGATTAATCCGAACCCTCTCTAAGCTAGTCTAGAGTCAAATTGCACATTTATTTATTTAAAAGGAAAAGAAAAATAAAAAAAGAAGTTGGAAGCCGGGGACAATCTTGCTTTCTTGTCGTTGTTTTGGGTTATCTTTTCATGATTGTAGGCAAAACTCGCATTTTGCCCGAATGATGCTGTCTTTTTATTTATGCGTTATTTTGCCATAAAAATTTAAGAAACACCAGAGGCTTGTTGCCCCCACCCGGAGTCTATTTTTCTCATTGCGTGGGGAATTTCTTGTTTTGTTTTTTTTTTTTCCGATCAAAGTGTGTTAAATTATGAGTACACAATATCTTTGACTGGTTTTGTGGTTAAATGGCATTTCTGCTCCTCCAATTGCCTCGATCCCCTGAATCATTATGTCCGATGCCCGACGGGATGGGCCCCTCCCCATCTCATTCCCACAATCATGAAAGGAGATGTTATTCCCTGCGACGTATCCAACGCTCTTTAACTTTAAATTTAATTTGGTGTTTATTTTAAAATAAATAAAAAATTCTTATTTTTAATTTTAAAAACACCTTACAAACAGGGCTGTTGGTTGTAAACTTGAATGTAAATTTATTCTATAGCTTAGCAAATATCATAATGTTAATTTAGCTTACTCAAACTAATTTTTGTAGGGTTTAGATTCCTTACACGTTACACCTTATAAACTTAATATAAAGGTTTAAATTTAATATGTTTTGTAAATTATTTAAAGCAGTAGATGAGATAGAATTAGAAAAATGGGGGTGTAGTGGGGGATATGGATTGGGGTGGAAGCGAAGGTGGTCCAACCAGAGGTATTCGGTTCGTTGGAATGAATTCCATTCCATTTGATAAGAATTAAAGTATCAACAATTCAACATCTCATTCTTTCTATCTTTCAATTATAGGTTCGATTCTTCCAACTAACTCGCGACTTTGATGCTGGGTTCCTACCCATTTTAATGTTTGACTTTTATTTCGCTATCTACTCCACTCCCACATTTCACATTCTCCCACATCTTCTGCCCAACCAACCTTTCCCTTCCCCAACTCAAATCCAATATTCCATTCAAAGTTTGCTCATGTACCCATGCGTATTATCCAAGCAATCTGCAAAGCCTTATTTTAGCTTTGCAGTTCATACCACCCATCACCACTCGGATTAATTAAATTCTGTAATTTTAATAATCATAAAAAAAATGTCGACAAAATAAGTTTTTGATTTCTTATAAAATTAATATGATCGAAAATTAAAATATATTTATATTATTTTAAAAAAAATCTTCAAATTATTGTATATTTTTTGAACTATTACATATTTTAAAAAGTTATTGTTCGAGTTGGGTTCACGGTCATTTTCATCATCGAAAAGTTTAAGTTTGGATCGAATGTAATGTGCTAGACTCGACGTAAAAAGCCCAAATTGAAATCGGCACTGTTGGACTTTGCTTATGTGGTCCTCTGAATATGGGTAAGAATGAAAATAAAGCTCATTGTACTTACCGAGTACCTACTATTTTATATTCTCACTGTTTACGTACTAAAATGAAAAAAAAAAAAAAAAAGACAGCTTCCTGACAGTGAAGAGTTTGAATAACTTACAAAAGAGAATTCCCTATATCTTAAAAAATAATATTATTTTTTGGTGAATGCAAAGTCTTCAATTATATTATGGAAAGCAAATTGATAGAATATCATTTTTATAAAAAAAGAAGACATATTCTTGAATTTTAAAATATTGAAATGTTAAGGATTTCAAAACTTATTCCAAAGTTAATTGTAAATAATATAAAATCACCGTATACTTTACATTGCTAAACGTGTAAAAAGCTATATATTTAGAAATTAACACCACGTAAAATATGATTTTCTTTTATTAGAAGGCCACTGTACTTTGAAGGATCAAATGAAAAAGATTAGTCTAAGGTTGGGCCTGGGCCCCAAGAACAATAGAATTCTATTCCTCCGACGTTCTTGTCTCAATCTTGATTAATTGGGTCCTTTCACAGCGTTTGATCCTTTAAAACTGCCAGTCCCATCCTTTAAAACTCGTAATCTTTAATTTGCATAATAAATACTATTTCTGTTAATATACTAATATAATTATTTTTATTGATTTAATATACTTATCATAAATAAATATAATTCATCCAAAATTTATGCCATAGTAAATAAATAATGAGATAAAAATTCTATTTAATAAAAATAATTTATAAACTAATTTAAATTTTATAAATTAATTATAAATTATATATTATTTAAAATAATTCATAATTTTTTTATTAATTTAAATTATTTAAATAAATTTATTTATTTATTTTGTTATACACACGAATATTACCAAATAAATAAATAAATAAAATGCAGCTTGCAGTTGACCCCACCACTTAAGGGGCCATATCCATATTGGAAGAGGAAAAGGATGGAAAATCACAGCCATCAATGAATTATACGATCAAGCAAGTATCATCACATGACTGAACGAAAATATCATCCTCTTACCTTTATCCACAATTACACTGACATCCACCATTCTATTTCAAAGTTCCAATTACAGCTCATCAATTCCCAGTTCTGGTAATGTCTAGTTCCAAAGTTTCACGCAAATCTCCTATTTTCAGAAACCGCCCTCTGCAAATCCTCCATACCCACATCACTGCAGCTAACCACCATCCTCTGCATTCGAGTTCCCCCGTTCATAACCACGTTCCGTACACTCCCCCACTTGCAAATCCCATTCACAACCTCTCCCACTATTATCTCCTCTGCCTCCGATGGATTGTGAATATACACAAAATCCCCCATTATATTCATCGCAATTGACGTCACACAATCTCCCTCTCCCTTCAGCTTCCTCACCATCTCCTTCGGCATCTCACCCATTTCCTTCCACCAGTATTCCCACCCTAATTCGCCCCTCACTTCCCACAATTTTACGCTTTTTACATTCTCTACGTCTCCCACTAGCCCCGCCACTATCAGACGGCTGTGGAGGGTTCCGATAACGCAGGAGTATACATTCTGATCAGGTCGCAGATCGTACGGTCCGTGCCAGATCTTGGTGTTCGGATCGAAAGAGTATGCCATGCCGGAGTTTCTCTCCGTCAAGTGCATCCTGTGATCGTCGACGGCGACGGATAGCCATGTGCAGGAAGTGGAGTCTTTGAGGATAGCCGGCATGGACTGGCACGAGCTCCAAGTGCGGCTCTCCAAATCGTACATCTCCACCGCGAGGGGGTCGTCCTCGAAGTCGCACGCGCCCCCGGCGACGACGATGCGGTGGCCCACCAGCGCGACAACCGGGTCGGTCCGCCACACTTTCGGGGCTTCGGCGTGATGCCAGGTGAGATGGAGCGGGTCGAACGAGAAGGCGAACTTGGTTGGGGACAGCAAGTAAAGCAGCGTGGAGTGGGATGATCGGAGGGCGGAGGCGTGCTTGATATACGGCTCGCGTATCTCAATCCATACGTGCGAGCGAGGGTCGTAGGCGTGCGTGGTTATAACGTGCGGAGCCCTTCTGCTCTGAGTGTGCACCATGAGCCACGGCTTGATAGGGTTTATATGGGCGAGGGAGGAGGACACCGCACGCTTCCATGCCTTTGACACGTGAGAGGCAGGCACGAGGTCGATGAGTGGCAAGTGGGAGAGAATGGCTTCTAAGATATCTCTGGGGAAGGAAGCTGTTCTTTCTTCTTCAGAAATATTAGCTTGGGCCATTGGCTAAGCACTCTCTACTCTCCCGTATATGTGCTTTTCTGACGGTGGAATGAGAGCGAAGGAGAAAATTTGAGGAGTTTATATAGAGGGCGAAGAGGCTTGGTGTTCACTAATCTATGGGTGACACGTGTATGGAGAAAGAGTAAACTAAATTTAATTTATGAATTTATATATAAATTTAATTTTAGTTAATTTTAAAAATATTAAATTTGTTATATATTTTTTAAAAAAATTAATATAAAATACCTTTTAAAAATTGGTAAAATCACAGTTGGAAATAATATATATTACGTTGTATTATTAATCTGACAAAATAAAATTAATTCTCATGAGTACTATATATTACGAATATATTATGGATGAGCAATGCGTAGGATTAATTAAATTATCAATTTAATTAGATAAAAATTAAATTAAAAAATTAATATTTAAATTTAATTAAAAATTTAAATTATTAAAAATATTTGAATTATGTCAGGTTAAATTGATGAGATTCAATTAAGTTATGTTGATTTAATCAAGTCAAATTTAAAAAAATAAAAAATATTATCTAACATGCTCATACAAACTCAAAAATTTTTTAAAAAATAATTCAACGCGATCCTTTTAAAATAATTTTTTTAATGGAATTATACTCACTCTTACTATATATATGATACATCTCCAAGTGTAAAAGAGATCTTATATTTAATTGAAAGCGTGTAATATTAAATATATAAATTATTTAGAGTATGATTTTATTTTGATTCTTAAAAATAATACAATATCAAGTTTTTTGTTCATAAATTTTGTTTTGATTTATTATTTAAGGCACTTAATATAAAATAATATAAACTTACATAATTCATCATTATATATCATTTGATATAAAATTATATTATATAGTACTATTAATCAAAATAATTCTATATGTCAATTAATATATAACTCTATATATTAAAAAAAGAAGACGAAAGAGTTGATAACAATGATTAAGAATATGTTTGACAAGTCAAATAAACTAACTTATAGTGTATTTTATTAATTTATAAATTTGTTTGACCAAATTGGAGGTGTTTGGTAAATAAGTTTATTTGAGTAGTTTATAGCGTATTTTCATACGCTACTTTAAGTAGCGTATAGTTTTTAACTGATAGTTTTTATAATTTTATTCTTTTTTATCTTTATTATTTTATTTAAATTCCAATACTATTATACTTACAAGATGTCACTGTTTTTACTATGTTCAAACAACATTCAAATTACATACCTTATGATGAACTTTCATATATTATTGATAGTGACACAAAAAAAAAAAATTTAGAGACATCTACTAAGATAAAAGAGATTCGCAACAATATTACTAATTTATTGTGAAACACTATATAATATATTTATTTTGTATTTTTGTGATTACATAATGAAGTGTAATTACTAACAAAAAATGATGAATTTTAAATAAGTATATCATTTTATGTCATTTTACATTTATCAGCTAATTCAATAGATAATTTTACCAAACACTTGTAATTCAATAAATTAGCTTAACAGCTTTCAGCTAAAAATTAACTTTTCAGCTTTCAACTAACTTTTAAGCTTTCAGCTAACTTATCAGCTATTTTTACCAAACATAGCCTAAGAGCATGTTTGACAAGTCAAATAAGCTAACTTATAGCGTATTTGACTAACTTATAAGTTTGTTTGACCAAATTAGAGGTGTTTGATAAATAAACTTATTTGAGTAGCTTATAGCTTTTTATCATATGCTACTTCGGCTATGTTTGACAAAAATAGCTGATAAGTTAACTGAAAGCTGAAAAACTAATTTTTAACTGATAGCTGTTAAGCTAATTTATTAAATTAGAAGTGTTTGGTAAAATTAACTATTGAATTAACTGATAAGTGTAAAATGACATAAAAGTACATACTTATATAAAATTTATTATTTTTTGTTAGTAATTATATTTCATTATGTAATCCCAAAAAATACAAGAATATAATTTTTAGTTTTAATTTTTTTTCTCTTTTATTCTGTGATTATTTTTCATCAGTATTCTAAGAATATAAACTCACACAGTTTTGGGAAGTGTCGCTTGATTAGTAGAAGAAACGTGCACACACAAAATTTGAAAATCAATAAATTGCGTCAAGGGTCATGAGTATAATAGTGTTGGAATTTGAATAAAATAACAAGGATAAAAAAAGAATAAAATTATAAAAGCTATAAGCTAATAGCTATAAGCTACTCAAAATAGCGTATGATAAAACGCTATAAGCTACCTAAATAAGCTCGTTTACCAAACACCTATAATTTGGTCAAATAAGCTTATAAGTTAGTCAAATACGCTATAAGTTAATTTATTGTATTTGCCAAACACACTATTCAAGTAGCGTATAGCTTTTAACTTATAGCGTTTATAATTTTATTCATTTTTTATCCTTATTGTTTTATTCAAATTCCAATACTATCCTACTCACAAAATGACACTGTTTTTATTATGTTTAAACAATATCTAAATTATATACCCTATGGTGAACTTTTATATATTATTGATAGTGATATAAAAAATAAAAATTTAGAGACATCTACTAAGATAAAAGAAATTCGCAACAATATTACTAATTTATTGTGAAACACTATATGATATGTTTATTTTGTATTTTTTGAAATTACATAATGAAGTGTAATTACTAATAAAAAAATGATAAATTTTATATAAGTATATCCTTTTATGTCATTTTACATTTATCAGCTAATTCAATTGATATTTTACCAAACACTTGTAATTCAATAAATTAGTTTAACAGCTTTCAACTAATTTTTAAGCTTTCAACTAATTTTTAAGCTTTCAGTTAACTTATTAGCTATTTTTGCCAAACATAGCTTAAGAGTATGTTTGACAAATCAAATAAACTAACTTATAGCGTATTTGATTAACTTATAAGTTTGTTTGACCAAATTAGAGGTGTTTAGTAAACAAGCTTATTTGTAGCTTATAACTTTTTATCATACGCTACTTCAAGTAGCGTATAACTTTTAACTGATGACTTTTATAATTTTATTCTTTTTTTATCCTTATTATTTTATTTAAATTCTAATACTATTCTACTCACAAGATGACACTGTTTTTACTATATTCAAACAATATCTAAATTATATACCCTATAATGAACTTCCATATATTATTGATAGTGACATGAAAAATAAAAATTTAGAGACATCTACTAAGATAAAAGAAATTCGCAACAATATTAATAATTTATTGTGGGACACTATATGATATATTTATTTTGTATTTTTTGAGATTACATAATGAAGTATAATTACTAACAAAAAATGATAAATTTTATATAAATATATTCTTTTATGTCATTTTACATTTATCAGTTAATTCAATTGATATTTTACCAAACACTTGTAATTCAATAAATTAGCTTAACAACTTTCAGCTTTCAGTTAACAGTTTTTAACTAAAAATTAGTTTTTCAACTTTCAACTAACTTTTAAATTTTCAGCTAATTTATCAGTTATTTTTGCCAAACATAATCTAAATAAAAAATTTTTTTTGTCATATTATATTGTATAAATTACATGTAGGTCGTTAATTATATGCACATATAATTAATATGCATACACACATATATAGTATGCACAAGTAAATGTGTAAAAGGCAGAAGTTAATTATTACTAATTAAGTAATTAGTAACTAATAATAAGGCAAGCAATAGATTAATGAATGATTCCCAACAACCCCCCCGCCCTTTTTTTGAACCTTATATCTTCCATCCACACTCATTCGTTATTACTGTCTTTTCATTTTTGGATATACATTTAAGCGTGCCCGTACTTTAATTTATTTTGCGATCTACTCTCAGATTTTTTGCTCTATAACACTTCAGGAACCACTTTTTACATCAATTAATGATTCGAATGGCAGATAAATTATTATTAAATGCACTTCTTCCATCAATCCGATATAATATATTTAGAACAATAAATTATTTAAGTCTTCAAAATTTTCCATCTGTTCTTACCAAAACAGAGCAAGCAAACCTTTGAGTAAGTTTTACATCTAAGCAATATTTTCTCAAAATGTGCTTCAATTGGCAATATTGAATTCTTCTTAAGAAACTTCATTTGATGTTGAAATTGTAAAAAAATAACAATAAAAACCTAGTCACTCCTACTTATTCTAAAATTACTACTGTCTTTAAAGGCTAAATTACATTTTTGTTTCATTATATTTTACTTGAAATTCAATTTTAATCCTAAGAATTTTTTTTTTAACCCAATTTCTCTATATTAACTTCAAAAAATGTCATATATGTTTTCTTTGTCTCTCCTTCTTCTTAGAAGCTGTGGAAGAACATCACAAACCCAACAACCACAACATCATCACCTTCCGATTGAAATGTTTCTCTTTCTAGGTTATTTATGGTGGATGAGCTTATGGATGTGAGGGACGTCAGAGAGGGTGGCGAGACAGACGCAGGAGAAAAGAGGGTGACCCACTGGGATGGATTTCGGCAATGTGGTGGCAGGTTTGGGTGCGGGCGTTTGTGGCAGTGACAATGCTTCCACAACCATTGTTAAGTTTCTTCCGAAAGATTTTTTTTTTTTTTTTTAATGAAAACACGTATAAAATGCCGTGTAGGCATTTACTATTAATTGGGGTGAGTGTTTATTTTTTGTCACTGCTTATCGAGTTATTAGTAATTTTTTAATTTAAATTTAAGAATCTTATAATATTTTAAAAGTTATAAAATTTGATTTATTATGTAAATAAAAGTGATTATTTTATTAAGTACCGATAATATTTTTTTAACTCAAAATTTAAAGAATTAGTACAAATTTTAATCACTTTTTAAGTTAAATATAAAATCCCTATAAATATTATAAGTGCTTTGAATAAAATTTTCTCATTTTCGTATTAAAAAACTTGTAATAATTTACAACTCAATCAATGCAGTTAGAAGAATTGAGAAAATATTAGATTTTTTTAGAAAAACATGAATTTATTTATTTTTAAATAGCGGTAGCAGAAAAATTACTCACTAGAAAATGATTTTAATAAATTATAAATAACACCGTCGGTCATATAAGAAACTTCATTTCAAAAACTAATTATTGAGTAGATGAAAAATATGAAAATTTTTATTTTGAAGAGAGAAATGACAACACTCTTGCAAACATAAATAACAAGAAAAAAAAAACTCTTAAAAAAAAAGATATGAGAACAAGAAAAAAAGAAAAAAGAAGGAAGGAAGAAGCTGTCGCTAAACATTCCGATGCTTCTTGAACAATAGAGAAAAATAGAAAGGGCAGCGAATTTTATTTTATTTTTCAAGATTTTATGGGGGAGAAAAATTTAGCTGTACAAAGTTAGTTGAACAGATTGAGGAAAATAACGTTGGTTTGATCGACGTCTAGAAAGTCGGTTGTTCAAGCAAAAAGGGATACACACTTTTATTTTAAAGAATAAAGAAAATAACCTCTCGATAATATCAAAATTAATTATACGAAATTTAAAGAGAATTAAAATAAAACAAATTACACCATAATATAGCTAATCCATCTATAGAACAGAAATAATTAGTTATAAAATAAAAGAACTAATCAACAAAAACTCATGCTAGTCTTTAACAAATATCACAACCTTATTTTGCATCAAATTGTTAGTAATACACTGTTTTTTCTCATCCATTCACTTTGTTTTCTTTAATTTTTTATTACAAAATAATCACATTCTTCAATTATTAAAATTTTGATTAAATATCATCTTAAGTATCTTCTTAAAAGAGCATTTTAATTTATCCTTGAAAATATTTTATATACTTTTTAAAATAATAAGTTCCATCGTCTTTTATACAAAAACTCTGTTTAACAAAAATAATTTATAAATTAATTAAAAATTTATAAATTATATATTATTTAAGATATTATAAAATTTATAAATTTTTAATTATTTTAAATTACTCAAATAAATTTTTTTATCAAATATTTTTAATTTAATCAAACAAATTTATAAATTAATTAAATAAAATATAAATTAATTTATTAAACTTATTAAATACACTCAAAATCAAAATTGTCACCAAATTATTACCACAATCTTGAAGCTCCTGATATCATCCAAAAAGAGAATAACCTCCTCGTTCTATGTATCCTTCAATTTTCTTACTCGGTGACCAAAAACAAGCACAACCCACTGTCTTTAGTTATGTCCAGAGAAATCTTAATAGAGCATGCTAAGATGCTGCACCGCCATGGCACATACAGTTACTATTCCTTGTTATTATTTAAAAAAAAAAAATAGTTGTATCACATTATTTTCATAACAGTATTCATTATATTCTACGGACTCACTCGTTACAAATCTTTAACACTAAATTTTTTCTAATCGTTAAAATATTTTATGACAACGTTAGTACTTAACGATAATTCCATTTAATTTATAATTTTAAAAATTAATCAATATTTTATTTTTAAAAAATATAATAAAATTAAAAAGAAATTGACATAAAGCCACTAGTAGACATAATATATACACGTGTTTGAAAATTTCTTACTTCACCAGTGGGGCACGACTTGAAAAACCCAAAAGTGGTTGGATTAATTATTGCCTTGCCCGAATACCTGGTTAAGAAAGTTCCAGTTATAAAATACACGAGAATTCATTATTTTTAAATTTAATATAAAAGTTGTATTTAAAAAATTCTATTCATAATATGTAAAAGTTGACGAAATTCTTTAAAATAGTATTTTTTTTAAATATATATATATATATATATATATATATATATATATATATATATATATATATATATAAATAATTGTAATCGATGACAAATAAAAACAATAAAAAAGAGAGAAGTAAACGGAGTCAATGATTGTGAGAGTGTCGTTGGAGGTTTGAATGATGAGAATATATTAAATTCTCGAGGCACATGTGGTGTTCGGAGTCGGAGGAGTGTGGATTAATGGAAGACATAATGATCGAGCAATTGCCTACCGTTCCCCCAGTATCCACACAATAATCCAACCAATGTCTACCTACATTAATCATTTTTCCAGATTTTCTAGAAGCATTCTGTCTATTGACTTTGAGGGAACGTATCAAAATAAAGTTCGCTACACATACTGCCATATATTTTTAGATTAATTTGTGCATAAAGTAAGGTTGGGTCTTTTTTAGACTGTCTTAATATTAATTTAATATATTGAAGATAATACTTTTTTTTATATCTTAACTTCAAAAATTAAACTCTAATAATTAAAATAAAAGGTACTACTCCTTAATAATTAGGTCACCCCCTTAAAATTATAGTATACTTGTTAAATAAGCAATTTCTGTCTAATAGGAGAGCTTATTTTTCAATCTCAAAATCTTTGACTGACTGAGAGAGATTAGTAATGCAGTAGTGGCAGTGAGTGGAGGAGTGGAAAAGGGTTTTGGGGGGTGGAGCCCACGCCACAAAGAGATAAGAAAAGAAAGGATGGTAATGGGGGGTGTGGGGGCGCTGTCTAATCTCTCCCTATCTTGACTCCATGCTACAACGACGGTCGTCTCCTATAAACCATATCTTCCCCGTCCTACTTGGCGACTTCCTTCTTCTTTAGCCACAAGACGCGCCATAACAACCCTATTATTCCGTGATTTGAAGTCTCGCTCCTCCGCAGCGTTCCTTTAACGTTCAACTTGTGTGTCCCGTTCTCCAATCGCATTCTCCTCTTCTATTTTTCTCTCTTTCTTTTTCCCTCTTATACACAATCCAAGTTTTATTTCTTTTCGTGACTTTATTGTTTGTTAAGCATTCTCCTCACGTCTCACTTTCATTTGTTCAATTAAAATGAGAAAAATAATTTCTTCTTTAATGAATAAACTTTTTTTGTGCCAAGTTTTTTTAAAATATAAACAATTTTTTTTTTAAAAAATTACGTTACAATTAATTTTATTTTAAATATTTTATTATTATTATTATTATTTGATTTTTTTACCAAAATATCTTTATATAATATTATTTTTTTATTTAAAAAAATACGATATTGGATAACAATTTTATATTTTTTTTCTCAATTTAAACTAAAATCAATGTTATTATTTTGTTATTTTTAAATATATTTTAATTATTTTTAATAGTACTTGAATAATATTAATATTACTTTCAATAAACATTAAGGAGTTTATTTATTTTTAAAAAAATATAAATGTAAAAAAAATACTAACATTGTCGTTTAGTTGCATTGAAAGTAGAATATATTTTAAAAAATAAATTCTTTTATAAATTTGTTAAATTATTTTATAAAAATTATTTGTATATGTTAACCAATATAATTATATGAAAATACTATTAATCATTGTGGTTAATAATTTTAATAATTTTGAATGTATGAAAGGGTATAATGGAGTTTTAAATTCCAAAAGACAATAAGTAAAACATCTCTTTTGAAATTCTTAATTACAGTGATTAATAGTATTTTTATGTAACTGCACCTTTTTAAATATATAGATGATTCTTACAAAATAGAATAATAAATACTTTATTTTTTAAAATATATTCTAAACAAATGAAAATTTAAGTATTTTTAATATTTACTGAAAATGATGTTTATATTATTACATTATTAAAAATAATTGAAATATATTTAAAAATAATTAAAAATAATTTTTTTTTCAATAAAAAAAACGCAAAACCATTAGCGAATGTTATTTGTGTCCTTTTTGGAATAAAAATATATAATATAACATGAGGGTATTTTGATAAAAATAATATAAGAAAAGATAACAGCCCATTAATTGAATATTCAAAATAAGTTTAGTAATAATATATTTTTTGATTTCAGAAAAATTCATTATATATTTTAAAAATATAAAAGAACTATATATTATTTTAAATAATTGAAATATATTTAAAAACAATTAAGTAATAAAATTATTTTCAATAGAATTAGAAAAAAAAAGCAAAATCATTATCTAATGTTACTAGTGTCTTTTTGAAAATATAAATAAATAGAAATATATAATATAACATGAGGGTATTTGATAAAAATAATATAAGAAGATAATAAAATAACAATCTATTAACATAATATTTAAAATAAATTTAGTAATAGTATATCTTTTAATTTCCAAAAAAGTAAATATATATTTTAAAAATAAAAAAGAAGATGATGTAATAAAAGTAATATATAGAAAATAGAAAAATATTTTTTATTAAATAACTTAGTAATTTAATTATTCTAAAATTAAAATAATCTTACAATTATAATTTTTTTAAAGAAAAAATAATTTTAAAATATTTCTTGACTTAAAATATTTTTGTAATTTTTAATTTATTACTAGATTAAGTTTGATATTCGAAAAGTGCCCTTTTCATTAGGTGGCTATGGTTGGGAAATGACCAATGGCTTCTCAGCCCAACAAGCTATATGGCCTAATCTCGAGTCCAGTTTTGCAGCTCCTATAGCAGAATTCGTCACATTTTCATTTTGTCAGTGTGTGATAAATGGATCTAACGGGTTAGAGTGAATTTATTATTACTTAACTCAATGGATATTCATGCGCATACTTGAAGAAGATGAATTTATTTTGACCAAATCTATTAAGTTTATATTTTTAATGAATTACATTGGATGGGTTATTGATCATAGATCCAATCTTTCAGCCCTACTACCCATCGTGTAAGTTTTACCTCTGCTCTATATAAAAAGTTCAGCATCCATACTAAGCACCGCCAAAGGGTCCAAAAATCAATTACATGTCAACGAGCAAATGTAGATCTCATGGCAATGCACAGAGTCTTGAACGAATAACACCGATCACTTTATTGTGTCTAGACAGTGCTATAAGCATTCAGCATGAAGATCCAAAACAGTCTAGGCCACTTCTTTGGATGGCTGGGTTTGTGTAAACCTATGTTCTAACTCGCTAAATTTTTTAATTCTGGGAATGAAAATGAAAATTAAGAATCCACAATCACTTTTAAGACTTGGCATGAAAATACTCAGGGATCAAGGCATCCATCGAAAAATGGATAATTAAGCAGCAGCAGTGATGCACTGGATTGCCCCTTTGCATATACCAGTCATCGTTGCTTCTGGTCCATAAACCTGTAAAACAGACCCCAAAAGATAAGAGGAAGTTCCTCAAAACTTAAAAAAAAAAAAAAAAAAAAATTCTGACAGGATTAGTAGCAGTTAATTGAATACTGAATACTATCAGCTAAGGAATCAGTTATGTAACCTCAATGGGGATTCCAATCTCCTCTCCAAGTGCCCTCATTTTTGCTAGACCCCTCTGGTAGTTGGGGCCTCCTCTCCTCACATATATGTGCATCCTTGCTGCTTTTAGCTTTGGTTCCTGGTTTGCAATAGCTCATCAATCAATTAACTCCACTCTGAGGAGCATGGATACTTGACAGATACATAGAAATGAACACAATATAATAAAATTTAAAATATTTATGTATAATTTGAAAAGTCACATTTTGTCTGATGAGTGATTAGCACACGTTGGACACAGTCATGACTCTTTTTTAATGTGTCTGCTTCATAGACTCTACTACAAGCATATTACATGATAAAAATGAGCAAAGCTTATGACGAAAGGCTTACCTTTTCCTTCAGAGCTCTAATTATGCCACTAAATGTAGCAGCAACATCCGTAAAGTTAGCTATTCCTCCTCCAATCACAAGGGCTCTCTTTTGGCCATCAGGATTTGCAGTTGCACACTGTAAGGAAACAATGAGATGCAATGACGTTCAATCTCTAAATTGATAAGCAAAACAAGGTGGGAGACGAGAATTACTTACATCGATTACAACTCTGGCATACTGCAAGACTTCCTCTTCATTTGGAGCCCCACTATATTCTGCGTAGTTTCCAAGCTCAGATGCATAGCCCAGATCTCCTACCTGTTTAAATAGTTATGTTTTAGCAAATAGGAAGCTACTGCTTAATGGTGGGGGTGAATAGAGATTCACTATTGAGTTTGATTGTCAACTAAGATAAACACACCGTATCAGCATAGATGACACTAGCACCTCCCCCTGCTACCATTGTCCAAATTCGGCCCTTTGGGTTCAACACTGTGAATTTCAATGATGCACTTGTCTGCAAGCATTAAATAATTAAACAAAAATGGCGCTCTTTTCACAGACAAAAATTATTGCAATAACTAGAAGCGATAGTATTATCGATGGAAAATTATAGACCAGGCATTAACATCACTTACTAAGAACTTAAAAGGATAGGATCTGCTGAATTACCAATAATCAAGTATCCTCTAGGATGAGTTCAGAACTAGTGACATATCATTTTTGCAGTTAATTCATTTGTCTTATTATGTAGTAAAATTGAAATTTTCATTACTTGGATTATATGTATATATCTTAGTCTTCTCAAGGACAAAGTTACAAAATAATTAAATAAGCCCTGTTTGGTTTGTCTGAAACTGTGTTAAGTAGAGTTTAAAAAAAAAATTTTTTTTGAATTTTTTTTAAAAACATGGTGAAAACAAAAAATGTCTAAAAGATATTTTCAGTATTTTCAAAAAATAACTGGTGGCATTGTTGTAATTTAAAAAAATAATATATCATAATTATTATAAAAAATAAAAATAATATCATAATTATAGAAAATTAAACTAAAAAACTTAAATAATATTTATAGTCATTTATGTCAATTAAATTTAAAAATAAATATGAACAAATTTTTAACTTAATAAAATAGACGTGTCTTTAAAATAATAAAAAATTGCAAATTAAAATGTATTTTAATAAATAAAAATAAAGAAGAAAAATTGAAAATGTTTTTACAAACTAAACGTACATTGTGGATACAAGTCAAAGTTATATTTGTGCACCTTTTCATCTAATCCATGAATGAAACTCTCAGTGGGGCTCATAACCCTTCCAAATGGCATTGGAAATTCAAGGTCTCCCCATCTGCAAAAATAAGTCGTACAAAAAAATATTGACCACAAAAATTATCAAGTTTTACGTGCTGAATTGGAGTTAATATAATTCATCTTTGAAAATAAGAATAGACATTCATTAAAGGGAAGGAACTCACTTCTTGAAGTTCTTGAAAGCAGCAGTGTCATCTAGCTCACCTCTCATGTCCAAAGGATAAGGCTTTCCATCGACTAATGTGAAAGGATTCATTTCTAGGAAAGTGAAATCCAAGTCTGGTACACACACAAAGGGAAAATGGTTAAGAGTCAAATGTTACTGTCAATAAAGGTATTGGTACTAGCCCATCTAGTGGCTCACAAATATACTATATTTTAATATACCTAAAAATAAATTGAAAATCGCCTTGAGAAACTCCTCAATTTCTCCCTTGATCTGTAAGCAAGAACAAAGGCATACCAACGATTGAAATAAAGTGTCCAGGAAAATAACAGTTGGAGGTATTGAAACACAAGGTCACATTGGTTTAAATAAAAATTCATGGTAATAAACAAAAATACAAGAAAAGAAAAAAAAATAACAAAGTTGATCTGTTCATAATATAAATTATTAATCAAACAGAATTTACCTCCAAGGGAAGGGTTGCCACAAGTGGGGCAATAATTTCTGAAGTAAGAGACACTCCTGTGGGAACAAATATAGTCTTTACCTGAAATATGAACAAACCACTTTATAGCTTATCGGATTACAAGGGAAGATTATATGAGCGGAACTTAAAATGAATAATTAATCTGTATGGTAAAAAATTCACATTTTGATACCTTATCCCAGTTCTCTTCAATTTCAATTCCTCCACATTCTGAAAAGCTTATGCTGTTCCCAAGTCTATCAGAGACAATGTTAAGGTAAAACTCTTCATTATGTGGGATGAAAGGTTCAACAATGAAAGTAGTTATGGGTCCTTTGCATCCACCCATCTCAACCTGTATGTTTGTAGAAAAATATCATCAAACGCTTCAAGGGAACAATGAAAAATATGTGAAAAAATGGAAATGTGGAAGACTACGTGAGCAGCATTGGGAGGGACAGAGGAGAAAATGCACCTCTTTGCCTAGACGCTCTTTCACAAAAGAAGCAACTTGTGCCAAATCCAGTTTCAAGGCAACCAAACCACTTTTGCCTCGCTTTCCAAATAACATGTCAGGTTTCACAACCAATTTTGAAGATGAAAGCCAAGGTTCCTTCTCCGCAAGTTCATTGAAATCAGTAGACTCTGTGACCTGGAGCATAAAGTATATACCAAAGTCATAATTCAAATAATTGATGGTGTAAATTATTGATTCACAAAATTGGAGTTTATCACTGTCATAAGCATTATGAAGTAGCATAGCTTTGAAGACAATGAAATTTCATATTGAAGTGAGAAAGTTAAGAAATTTAATCAACATAGATTCAAAAAGAGCTTTACAGTTTACACATGCAAACTTAGAGTTATACATTATATGTACATCTATAATAACTATTGATAAGACTTCAAACTAACTCATCCAGTGGAACAAAACAAAAACAATAATATTATTTATAATAAGTACAAAACCCAGGAAAAACAATGAAGTTTGTTGTCTAACTAGTGCAATGAAATGATTGGTAGACAGTAAGACTTTTGGAAGTTTACGAGTAAATATATAATTTAATCCTGAATTTACTATGTTACTATAATTAAATTTTTGAATTTAAGTCACGGCATAATATAATACTCGATTTATCAAACATCAAACAATTCATTCCCTCTATTATTTCTACACTAGCTGCATGCTGCAGACTAACTATATGCTAACGTGGTCCATTAAATGTAACTAATCATCTTATATCAATGTTGACCAGCATTTTCAAAAGAAAAAGAAAAAAAAAAAATAGAATTCCCCCAATTTGGTTTCCACCTCCATTTCACACGAAACAAACCCGATCAGGTTTTTTTCATGTGAAGTGGACAAGGTGGAAACCAAAACGGGGCCTTTGATTTTTTTTTTCTTTAATTTTTAGAAAGGTGAGTGAATTTGATGTAAAATAATTAGTTGACGGTTAACACGAGACATGTGACAATTAAAGGACCACATCAATAATGTGAAAATAATAAAAAGACTTAATTGTATGAGGTTCGATAAATTTAGAGACTACATGATTTAGATTCACAGATCAAATTGTAAATACACAGTGTTTGGAGGCATCCACTAGACTTAATAGCTATCTTGATCTAATACAAAATTATATGGGTGTTTCGAATCAGAATTGAAACCAAGTGAGTTTGGGTCCCCATTATCCAACAGAAACAAACAATCTCAAACGTAATTTGAATATGATCTCAATCCAACAGAGGTGGAGTGCAAGATGCACAACACAACCAATCATACCCATAGATAAATACGTCAAAGCCATGAAATAAATTACAACCCGTGGCAGGAGTACTTACTTGTGCAGACTTGATAGGCAACTCGTTGCCAGAGAGCCTCTTATAATTCTCCTTCAACAATCTCTTAGAGTCATACTCTCTGATCTTCTTGCGCGCCATCTCTTCTTAATCTGATTCTTCAACCAATAAAACTCAATCAATATAAGTCATCATATCGGACCCAACCCCTCCCATTACCAAATGACAGAATAAGAGGAAAAAAAAAAGAAGCGCTAGAGCTTGACGAACAAAATCTCGTTCTGCCCTTAGAAGAAAACCTAACTCAAATTAGCCTGAAGGACCTCAAAGTTCCAACAAAAACCTCGGATTTAAGATTCAGTAGATTGTATGCAGCAGAACGAAATAGAAAAATTACAGCAGCCCAAACACAATATAACGAAATTTGTGGAAATTTAACAGATTGGAGATCTGGAGGGCAGGGGCAGAAGAATGCAATTACCGTTAGGAAACAGAAATGAATGGGGAAGAAGCTAGCTGAAGCAGGTGGGTGGGTAGATCCAAGGGACAGCTGAATGATCTGAGTCCTTGATGGCTGTATTTATAGCTAAAAGCTTTGATTTTTGGAGAAGAAAAAAATAATAATAAAAAGATGGGTAGATTGGGTTGAGTGGGGAAATAGACGAATACACAGAAACACATGGGCACCTACCTACTTCATCGTGGACCAACGTTTTCCCCACAACCACGAACGGTTTATTGTTACCTTAGTATGTTCTTGCCGCATTTGCATCGGTGTAGCAGATGATTTCAACGGTCTCGGACAAAGATGACGTGGCGGTATTGATCACCGTAGATCATGCTGACACTTTCTGATCATGTATGGACGCTTCGATTCCTTTTCGTTTCTTTGCTTATTTATAGAGTATAACGACCAAAACAAAGATGTTAGCTGGGGCAGGTGGAACATCTCCTAGGATTTGATCCACTCGCTTCTTTTAATAAATGTTAGTTGTAGGGTATTATCCTAGCTAACGTATTATAGCCCAGCTGGTTAATTGCTTCCTAATCAATTGATTGATCACAAGTTAATGGATTGACTTATTTCGTTTGTTCATATTTTAACTCCAAAATTTTTTTCCATCTTGAAGCATTGATGACTTAAAATCATTAAAGACGTCAGATATGATATTTGATTGATAAATTATAGTCACCATAAAATATATATTATTTTATATAATAAAATGGACATTATTTTTTAAAATAGATAAAAAAAATAGAATGAAATTAAAAAAAATTTAAAATATTTTTATAACATAAAAAAATAAAAATAAAATAAAATAAATAATATTTAAATTATTAAATATAATTTTAATAATAATATTTTATTTCATTGTTATTTTTTTTTATCACCAACCAAGGCCAATTTTCTACACCTTATTTATACTCTTGCCATTGAAGACCGTACTAATTTTAGCATTGCAGTTAAACGCCATCACGCCTATTCACTACGGTGGTAGGGTGCTCTGGTCTTCGTCTAATAATCTGTCAACCCGCAAAATATGAGCAAGAAAAGGAAAAAGCTTACCCTACCTACTCCAGTATAAGCAGTTGGTCAGACATAGCTGCCCTTTCTCTTTGACTTGTTCAAGCAAATTCCCCATCAAATTTAAATACAATTTCAGAGTTGGATGCGTTCATTCTAAGTAGGGATTTATCCAAACTTTCAATGCTTGTTTGGTAGCAAAACATATTATAATTGCTTGTTATAAAAATGATCCTTTATGGCGTCATTTTGCTTTACATTTTGATAATTTTTTAAATTAATTTTTTTTTAATTTTAATTTTAATAATAGAAATGTACAAACTAAATTATCATTTAAATAAGTGGACACACTTAACTTTTCCTTTTAGTTTTTGTAATTTTTGTAATTTTAATTAGTTTTAAAATAATTTCAAATTCAGGTGTTGGGCATCATTTTGAGATCAAATATTGATCCAGGCTATTCCGTTCAAGCACGAGCCCTATCCCAAAAAAATTAATTTCGAAGTCTCAGAGAACAATAAGGAAATTGTTCAAAAAAAAAAAAAAAAAAGAGAACAATAAGGAAAGATGCCAAACGGCATCCCTTTCTTGCCGTATGACTTCTGATTTCAAAAGGCCTAAGTAACCCGGCAATACTCTGCAGATCGGATACCTCGGTCTCGCTCTCCGTTGGAGGTTCAGTCATCTCATCCACTCTCTCACCGCTTTTCTCGTCGGGTCGCCGTCAACCACCGGTCGGTAAAAATGGCTTTCCCCCCTCTCTCTCTCTCTCAATTTTGTTGCCTTTTTTCTTGGCTTCTCACTCTGAACTGTGAAGAATCTGTGTGTTCAGTAATCGCAACCATAAAACGCCTCAAACTTGGAAGGCCAATAATTATATTAAAACGGGACCATAAATTAGGTTCTCTTTAATTTGTTGATTTCAAATTTTTAGGGCCAATGGAAGAATTCGAGCAATGGAAGGAACAAGTTGCTCACTGGTGGCATCTGGGTTTGGAATATCTGCGTCGCGTTCCCCCAACTCAGCTCTATGCTGCCACGGCTGTCTTGGTGTTTACAACCTTTCTGCTTCTGTTAAGTAAGTGGTCGCATTGTTATGTTGGTGCCCTTTTCCTTATTCTTATTTATTTTGTCTATAGACAGTGTAGTTTTAAGTTAGTCTGTTCTTGTCGCCACGTAGGTTATTGCTCATTTTGATTAATTCACTTATTGATTTGTTTTTGGATCATGCTTTTTGTTGTAGTTCGCTTGTTCAAACGCTCAAAGTCTAATACCATTGTATTGACCGGCCTTAGTGGGAGTGGGAAAACTGTTCTGTTCTATCAAGTAAGTTCCAAATAATATTATTGAATTAATACTCACCATATTGATTCCTCAGTTTCTTTCGACTTCTATTTTATGGTTAGAGAGTTGTTTTAATTTTGCGTCTATCCCCGATTTCAAGATTACTCATGAACAGTGCTAAATGGGTTCAACCGTATTGCCTTTTCAATTAAAGTGATGCTATATTGAGTCAATGGCCTGTGTGTCAAATGGCGCTAACTGTCTCAAACTCCTTTCCTTTGAGTCTTTAGCTAAGATTGAGCTGTTAGCGAGAGTGTTCGCAAGAAAAACCCCTGGCTATTCTCCTTTAAATGCCCTTCCTTATGTATAAAAATAATTTTTCGAGGCACAAATTTATGTTATGGAATCCTGTTGTTTTAACTTAAAGACAACTATGGTCTGCAATGCTAGGTAGACAGTATGATTTTTAGAATTTTTGGTTTAACCCTTGGAGAGCTAGGTCGTTTATATTTAGGTTTTTAAATGCGTAACCTTGATTGTTTGTTGTAACTATGCTAAGACCAAATATAGTGGGCATCTGAGACAAAAGGAGGATCCTAATGAGGTTGATGGTGAAAAAACTTGGAAAATCTTATTACATTAGCACTTTAGCAATTGCCATTTGATTGGATGTCTGTCTTTTAGAGAAGTATACCGTTTTCTCCTATTCACTGTTTGGTGATCTTATTACTACTTTGCACCTCTGATATAAAAATACGTTTAAGTACAGGGCAAGGGTCTGCATTTCATTGCTAACATAATGTTTCTGACATACTTTTTATGCCTGTGTCAGCTTAGGGATGGCTCCACTTATCAGGGCACTGTTACATCAATGGAACCTAATGAGGGCACATTTATTCTTCATTCTGAAACAACAAAGGTACCAAGTTAGTTTGCACTCAAATACTTGAGTAAACACATTTAAGCATGTTTTCATATGCAAAATATCGTGCATCTCATTCCCTATAATTATCAGGACATTCCCTATACAGAGGTACAGACTACAGACTAACACTAGAACAAACCTTGTTCCTGTTTCTTTAACAGAAGGGCAAGATAAAACCTGTTCATATTGTTGATGTTCCTGGGCATTCTCGTCTTCGACCCAAACTGGATGAGTACTTGCCTAAAGCAGCTGGCATAGTTTTTGTGGTTGATGCTTTGGAATTCTTACCAAACTGCCGTGCTGCTTCAGAGTAATTCCCTCTGTCCTTAGAATTTGACACTGCATTGTGTGCGTGCGAGCATGGTATTATTTTTTTTTTTTTTAAATATTCATTTAGTTGTTGCTACTTGCTAGAGTTAGATTACTATTTTAACAAGAAGTGTTTCACCCTTTATGTCATAATTAGTGATTTGTCAGTTATAAGCAATTGGTAGCAAGATTTAAACAACTAACCTTCCTTTTCCCCCTAGTTCCTGTGGAAGAAAGATACAAGTGCTCTAAAGGATTCTAACACTTTCATACTTTACTTTTTAAAAGGTACCTGTATGATATTTTGACTAAGGGAAGTGTTGTGAAGAAGAAGATTCCACTGCTTATTCTCTGCAACAAAACAGACAAAGTCACTGCTCATTCCAAGGAGTTTATCCGCAGACAGATGGAGAAGGAAGTGTATGGCTTCAAGTCCCTTTTTTTTTTATCGCTACTCATTTGATCTTTCATCAATTACTTCATTATTTCATATTATTTTAAGCAATTTATAAATAATATTATAATGCAGCTGTTCTATGCACTATTTTTTTTTTCAGCAAATGATTTGCATGTATGTACATTCACATGGCCATGCTATCTTTTTTCCTTCAGTGAATCCATACCACCCAAATAGATGGAGCTTTTATAGGGGAATCTGTTCCTTCTTTTCATATTCACCAAGTACTTTCTATTGTTGATCGTTGTAGCTTCTTTCCTAAAATTATTTATCTTTACACTCAGAATCAACTGATTGGTATATTTTGATCTGTAGAAATATTTATTGATATTTATTTATTCCATGTGACAGATCAACTCAATTTTTGAATTTTATTATCCTTATACAGTGATAAATTGCGGGCATCAAGAAGTGCAATCTCAGCAGCTGATATTGCAAACGAGTTCACCCTTGGGGTACATGGAGAACCGTTTTCTTTTTCCCAGTGCTATAACGAAGTTACAACTGCAGAAGCTTCTGGTGTGAATGGGGAGATATCTCAGTTGGAACAGTTTGTCAGAAAATATGTAAAGCCTTAGCTGGATATTATGTTTAATCTCCCATATTTCTTTGAACTTGTTATGGAAGCTGGCTTGGGTTATTCTGCCTGCTCGTTAGAACTCCTGGAAGCCTGTGTCATTTTTTCCTGAAATTGGCAGAAAAAAGGGGGGAGAAGGGGGGGGGGGGCGTTTGGATAGAGGAGGTTAAAATAGGGGGGAAAATAGGGAGAGAGATGCTGGGTTCAACGAGGATCCAGATGATGGGAACTCTGGTGTATGATTGGATATGATTGACTAATTGCATCTATTTGGATTTCGATCATTTGTCCTCAAACTTTGCTCAAGTGGCATTTTGATCTGTTGGTTGACCTTAACATATTTGCTTATTGATCCTTTTGTCACTTCTGTTCAGTTTCATTTTCACATTTGGTATTTTGATTTTCGTATGATATTGTGGAAGACTCGGATGTATACAAAAAATTCTATTATTTACCACGATAAAGTATCCACTCCTACAAGGGATATTTTATTGAGAAAACAATCAATGTACAAGAGAGCTGGACATTATATCCACGAGCTTACAAAAAAAAATGATACTTGTGACAAGCTTGACGAATTCAATCATCACATCTGCATAACCTCTATCTCCATAATTGCCCGTATAAGGAAAAAAGACAAGCTCTTCTAAACACATTTTTGGGAAAGGGGGTAGGTTAAGGGAGAGAGCTTGGTATAATACCAAGCTACTATTACCAAATCTAATGTTTACAATGCACCTGCTAGATTGCAGGTAGCCCGAAGCACATGATCAATGTTATGGTATGTGTTATCACCGAACAAACTGGCAGGATCCCGGAAATGATCTTGACAACCACAAGTGCTTCAACCTCATTATTAAAGCAAAGACGCCATAACATGGAATATGCAGCAAACCCACAGCTAAGTACCTAAGTTCAAGAGGGCAGAAAAGTAAGATCAATTGAACCAAAATTCAATAACAACAAATTACAAGATCAATGTACCAAAAACAAAAAAAATTACAAGATCAGTTGCAACATTTTATTTGAGATTTGTCATGTATATTTGAAGGCCTTCGTCAAAATTAAATAACAACAAATTCCAGTTTCACCGGCTAATACAGTCTCAACATTTTGTGTCAGCTAACAATAGGAAAATTCAAATATCAAGGTCATCTATCAGCATCCAGCGTAAATAACTGACTTAAAAAAGCATGAATATTGGTATAGATGTGGGAAACCATATGATACGGCTACCACAAAAAAGTATATTATGCTTAAGTGCAATTTGAATTGATATATTGTGTTTGATATGAGACTATTTTTAAAGTATTGACACATTAGAAAGGATAAACATGTACCAATTGGCACCAGCAGTTAAATTGATTTTTTGAAAAACTTTGTTGAGGAGACAATCATTTGAATCAAGAAGCTAAAACAGAATCAAGAACAACATACCATAACGGGGCATATGGGGATGACAAGTCAAGGAAAGGATAAGGCCACCTGTAACAAATGTTGGCAAATCATAACCATCAACCAAATCTTGTCTTTGGAAAAGCTATAATCAAAAGAAGGGATAGACTTTTTACCAAAGTGAAACACAAGCATGGATGATCCACTGAAAAATAACAAATATACTCGTCCACAAGACAAAATATGCAAACCGAAACATTGGAAATCTCTGCACATGTCAACAGGAAATAAAAGTAAATTTCAGCTTGATTATTGAGGATAAATATAAACCGCTATACAGTTAAAGCCAAACTCACCAAGCAATTCAATGATGTGTCCCCAAGGAGGAAAACAGCGTTAATGGAGTGCATACAGACAATCAACTGCAATAGAAGTGTAAACAGGTTCAGCAGAAAGAAAAATATCCTATAGGTAGCAGAAAAAGAAACCTCTTCATTACCAGTGAAAATTGATTAATATTTACATTTTTGTAGCATATTCATAAACCTATTCACCCTGTTTTCAGCCTGATTTTCTTGATCATAATCAAGTTATCTTCAAAGAAAACACACCTATTGACCACATATTTAGCGTGGTAATCAATGTTAGGAAGACAGTGAAAAGCACAATAAATATGATTTGAAGATGATTACATTTTTCAGTAGAGTATACATAAACGACAATGAACTATTGAAAGAATAGAGTATAATGTGGTGAACAGACCCAGCAGCAACTTCAATATTCAATGCAAACTTACAAATTAATCTTGGATTTTTCTATAAATATGAAGCTAGAAAGAAAGGCCACACACTTTTTGTTGACGTTTTTATCTGTATATTAAGGATAAAACTTTCCATCCAAAAGGATAAATGATGGGCCAGGGACAATATTGATCGTACTTACAAAATCCAGACTGTAATCTTTGGATGTCAAAAATGGATAAATTATGAGCCAGAACACACAGTCAGTGAGCACGACAGCACCTGCACAAGTCTGATCATTTGAAAGAAAGTGGAAAAAAAACTTCAATAAATTTCTTCCTGATTTTAACGGAAAATACAGTCTTAAAAGCATTTAATAACACAAGAAACACCAAAACGTAATACAAATACTTCAGCGTTTAATTAATAATTGAACTGCATGCTAGATGCTTAAGAAGACATCTAAGAAACACAACTGTAACAGAGACTGATGGTTGTGGATACATTTGTAACCCAGAGACAATTCAAAACATAATAATTTTAGATGTAAGTTGAACACTTTGGCTCTTTATAAAACTAATAGTTACCTGAAGATTAATCGAACCAAAGGGTAATGAGCTTTCCTGGTAAGGATAGTATTAAAACTACTCAACATAAGCATATGGCTGATTTGCATATTTTCTGAAAGAATCAGCCTTTTCAGCCATGGAAAGACAATTATTATAGTAGAAACTTTCTTACTTAGTCTAACGCAAAGACAATAACATTTAAGGATTCTGACTATTTAAAATATCTAGAAAGGAAGTTAGTTTTCTGACAACGAAACAGATGTCTGCCAGTATTGTTGTGATTACTTGTAGATACAGAATCATGTCTGTGGCACCTCGTAAAATCCATCCAAAAGTTATGCAATATGACAATATCACAACCCAGGTTTTCAAATAGTTTAAAGCATGGCAGCCATCCATCTCAGTAAGTCAAATGATTATAAGCTAACCATTTGACAACATAAAAGACCCTAAAACACTTCTGAATTTACATATCTGACTCTGCTTCAAGAATGCCCTCTTCAACTATATCCAATTTCTTTCACAAACCAGATATTTAAAAAAAAATCAGAATTACATGTCTAAACTAATCAAAAGAATGTTTGGCACTACCAGTTATTGTCAACTGAAAGATAAAGGAAAAACTGAACATTGGGTTAATTAATCGTAAAAATAACAATATCATGTATTGTTAAAACCTATACCAATAAAATCAGGAAAAAAAGGTTACCTGAAAAATTATTTGAAAAATATAACCCCATGCATTGGCTGTTTTCTGAGCATGAGATTCCTGATGGGAATCCAAACTCTTGGCAAGGTCAAACATATCTTGACTCCCCTCAAGCTTAGGAGATATATAAGTTCCTTGTTCTGTATCTAAAGATACACGATTTACCATGTTAACCCCATATTTGTCGTGGTGGATGAAACATCCAAATATAGACAAGAATGATCCAATCTGCAAAATTGAGAACCTAAGTCAACTAGAGAATATATGAACTAAATACATAAAAAGGGGAAGTTGATAGATAGTTTGTTGCTTTTACTGAGGAGGATCTGAACCAGCAAGTTGTTTGAAAATCTTATAAATTACAATAGAAGTAGTCCAAATTCTGCCCCAAGGGTTAAAGTAAAGCATACAGTTCTATGAAAGTTTCATTCTATGAATTTAACTACAATAAAAAAATGAATGTGCAGGAGTTAAAATGGTAAATGTTTACCCCAAAGTAAATAGTGACCAAAGTAAATGTCCACCTGTCGAGAAAAAGAAAAAAACACAATTATGTCATATTAAAATTTCCATTTCTAACAATGACTCTATTGTTAGCATAATAGCCCTGTCTCAGTATAGCATAAAGAAGCTATTGATGAAATTTTTTGAAACTTAATCTAAAATAATAAACAGAAATAGACAGATAAATATAAAAAGTTCCTAACTTACCACTTGAGAATGCAAGAAAAAAGAGTGCAAGAAAACATGAAAAGTTCAATTCAAACATATGAAGCAATAAGGAATAATTTATTTTATTTTTTATTTTAAAAAAGCATGGCATATAAGTGTAGAAGACTTGAGCAGTGTTTGTTAATTCAAGCAAGCATCACTATAATTTTTTTTATCCACCTTATCAATGCATAGAAGACTGAATATACAGATATGTGATACTAATGCAGCTTACTGAGTGTAGAAGTAAAATATGCCTCCCCCATCAGCAGCCACATTGGCGATGAGCAACGCCAAAAGCACAAGAAAAGCAATTATTCTATAAGCAAGCAGCCAAGCAGGATGAATTCCTTTAAGACATGTCTTCCATGCTTCATCCTCATATAACGAACAAACTGCTTCTCTCTGATTTTCTCTCCTCTCATGTCTTGATTTATTGAATCCTTCATACTTCCATATTAAAAATGCTGCTAAAGCCATAGAGATGAAAATCCATAGTGCACAGAGGAGGAACCTCCAGTTCAACCAGTAACTAGGGGTAGTCGTATCTGTAGTCATGGTGGGCTGCCAAGTATGGCTTGAGGATCCTGATAAGAAAGTCATGGGTCACTTATAATTGCTTCAATAAATATGTCTTCCTGGTGTGCTTTTTTAAAGCTCTATGCACTCAGTTAAACCTAGAAACCTCCCAAGTATGCAAGAATGATGAAGTGAAAAAGTTTAAGAGCAAAATTTCAGGTGAAGAAAAATTTCAACAGTATCATTCAAGTGGAAACTAGGGGAGAGAAAGAAAGATTATATTGACAGCAGAAAGAAAATTGTTCTTCCCACCAAAAGACTCGAGAAATGATTTTAATCCTTAAGTACATTTAAATGATAAAGTAGAAAGCAGTAAACGGACAGCTAGTAATCCGGATAAATTTAGGGAAAACTCTTGAGAAATTGTCAGGAACGTCTCAAATTCTCCATCAACCCAGTTCCGACAGCACCCACAGAAAAAGGAAACTTCAATTATTCTAAATAAACATCACAAACTTAACCAATGTCCAAGATACTTGAAGCACGGCAAGAATTACATCGGGAAAAAAACTATGCATTTAGAAAATTTAAACTAAAAAAATCCAGTATTGTTAGGATTTAGAAAGAAAAGTATGATCGCTTGCCAACTAGCAGATGCTAAATAGGGAGTGCAAGTTCAAGCTTATATATCCCACATCCCCAAATGCAATCAAACAACCAGAAGTAAAACACAATTCTGTTATAATCATCCCTCTTCAGAATATTGTAAATCAATAGCAAGAGACAAGGAACAAAACTAAGAACTCAGACGTAACAAGATTGCCTATTTATCAATCAACCCAAACTCAGATTCCTTACTTGAGATGGGGTTCACCCAAAGTCCCAAAAGTTCAATATCTCCTTAAAATGAAGAAAGAAAAGAAAGTAAAAATGACCGATGATTCCTGATGGAAAAAAATAAAAAAGAAAGGAAGGAAGTTGAAACACTTACCGTTGATAAGTAAAACTCAGAAGGTAGAGGCGTCGACGTTAAAGGAAGATGCTTTGCTTCTTCCTTTTATTTGGGTACGAATGAGAGAGAAGACCCGGGGTTGTTTGTACAGTTTAACCCCCAACGAATTTGCTTTAAGAAAATGATCATATATGCTTCGTTTTTCTGGGATCAGTGAAGATTCAGTATCCTATACAGGACAGAACTTGCTTTCCCCTGAAAAAAAAAATATAAATACTATCATAATATTATTTCGTTCACTTTTTTTATATTTTTACCTAAAAACAATCAGGTTCATCATGTTTGTGTGATTTCATTGTGGCGTGTTTATGACGTGTTTTTACTTTTAATTATTTAGTTTTTAGGGGTCTAGTTCCTAGTGAGCTCATCATTCCGTAACGATTGGGGGAACGCGAGAGGCTGAACGAATTTCTAGAGAGCCAGCGAATCATATTCTGGAGTCTCCCTGATGGCTTTGAGTAATGCCACGAGCGTTTCGTGCTTTACATGCATAGTTGAATTAGCGCTTTCCCATTAAAACCACCAAGTGAAGCTGCTAAATTTTGTTGGCCCTTTATTTTCACAATCTGATTTTGTTACAAAGTTATGAACTTATGACCTCCTCCTACAACTGTTTTCTTCTTCTTCTTTGTTTTAGAAATTATAAGAAGTGGAGAACATCCCTAAATTTCACAATCTGATTCAGAGAAAATGATTTTCTCTTATAGCTCCCAAAGTTGAATATTGTGCACGAAACCAGAGCACAAGATTATTACTTTTTTTTTTAAAAAAAAGAAGGTCTGATAACTATATTTACAACTTTTTTGTTTTGTAATTAAATGCAATTTTACATTTAACGGCTGCTGATTTTCTTAACATCTTTCTCTTCCTCCAAATACAGTCCAACCATTCTAAATACACACGCTTTTTGAAATGTCATAGAATGAGATATGTGAACCTATCAAAAAAGTTTTTCATTATTACTTGTCTTGTTTTGGTCTGAGCTTTTCGGCAATTAAATCAACAGGTAATGATCCAGGTGGGGCTGATGAATCCACCTCATCATACGCTCCATCCTCATCATAATCATCATCCTGGTACTCATCATAATCATCATCAACCTCAGTAGGTAAGCCATCACTATGATAACTGTCTTCTTTGGCTTCTTCAAAGTCTGCAATTGAACCTTTAGCGCCACCATCTTCACTTGACAAAATAAATGCCGGGTTGGAGTGCTCCGTGGCCTGTGAAATACCCTCAAATTCCTCTACCATCTCCAAGAGAGCATCAGGACCAAGATTAATCTCATCCAGCAACAGAGCCTTGCTTGACTCAATTGCACGCTTCCACAGAGACATCATTTTAGGGCTTATGCTCATCATGTTGCTATCATGCTTACTTTGATCATTAGCAGTCTCACCTGATTAACATAGTGAACATACCATATCAAAACACAGACACAATATTATTAGTCAATGATACTGTCATCATATGCTCAGGTAATGGTAGAGAACAAACAGACAAAAATAGGCGTACCACCATACCTAACCACCAATTCCACTAGTGGAGGGAAAATCAAATTCCTGAATACTAACAAGGGTAAAAACAATCATAATATGCATATCAGAAGTATGATGGTGGATACCAGAGACTAGTTAAATTACCACCATAGTAATAGGGAAAAGACCACCAAATCATTGTTCGTAATTATTAAGGCAACCCTAGCTAATTGGATTTGTTAGCTTGCAGTCACCATATATGTAACTTGGAATAAAAATAAAAATGTAACTCATAGCAATTGAAAACTGTAGCATACACTCCACTTTTGAAATCCATGTACATAAAAGTTGACAACTTCTGATGCTTGTATTATCAATTGGGCTATTGCATTAAATAATTATGCCCTAAGTCTATTTAAAGAAATAACCAATTCTTATCCAGATCTGAGTTAGGTTAATATCACCCCGCAGTGCATATAAAATATTAGACGTACTGCACTTCTGAATTTTACTTTTTCAGTTTTCATTTTTTCCCCTCTTTTTAGTATTCATCTTCGGAATTCTCACTCTTGCAATCTCTTCCTTCCTTATCAATAAAAATTTCTTACATATACACAGTATATGCACGTAAATGGTGCAAAGACTTGCATCTATTTCTTTAAATTGGGCATGATTTGCATATGCAGAATGTTTCAGCTAAATGTTCTTCTCTAATATGTACCTGAATTGTCCAACTTCCCTGCAATGGCAGCAAGACTTGAAACTGAAGGAGCTTCTGGATACATTGATTTCCAATCTTTCCCCCTCCACATCAATATCTGTTCATCATCGAAAGACAATAGCACACAAGGAACCGATTCCTGCCAACACAAGAAGATCAAAATGCAGCACAATATTCCTGATTAATTCTGATGTGTATGTAATTTGGGTTTAAGGTTTATAATTTAGGAATGAAAGTTTAATTATTAGCAATTTAGGAATATAGGTCTCAGTTGTTTGGGACTTTGTATTTCCTTTTCCTAGTTGGCCTATTTTGGTTCATGGTTACTATAGTCTTAAGTTTGGGTTGCTTGAACTAGTAGAATTAGGTTTATTAGAGCTGCCTATATATGGCTTATAAATTTAGGGACTTTGGTCATGTTATTGGAGATTGCTTAATCATAATTGGGTCGTGTCCCATAACAGACTGATGAATGGGCTCATATGGGACCAAACCCTTTTATATTGAAGCTTATGTTGATGAATTTCCATTGAGATAGCTCAAAAGCTTTTTAATTCTCTTTCCATTTCTTTTAATGTCATTTAACTTCCCTTCTATACTAAATTTATAAAATTATTACGTGGCAAAGATAACATTGGCTGGGCCATCATAAACAGGCCTAGAGAGAGATTATATAGATACCTTAAGTTTGGCACCTATTTTCTTGTAATCACTGGGTTCCAACCCCTTGCAGTCAATCTTCACCAAAGGACTTCCTTCAAGAGCATGTCTTACATCCTTCACAAGGGAAACGTAGACTCCATTTTTAGCTGCAATATGATAAAAGTAAACAAGTCATCTGAATTTAGCAGTCAGATTCATAAATATTGTACCTGTATATATGTAATTTGTGTCAAAGAGGGATGTAATAAATCATTTTCAACAAAAGAAAAAATTTTGATTTGATGAATATATATAATAATAATAAAAAAAATAGTGACAGCACATCTTTTCATTTTACTAGCTTACACATGTCATAGACATTGAACTATGCTGAAAACAAACTGAAACCAAGAATTGATGCCCCTCACGAAGAAAGTATCAGTCCAACCATGTCATAAAAAATTGTAACTTGAACATAAATTAAAATTTTGAAGTAGCTGACTCTACTGGCATTGAAATGTCTATATTCAACTACCCTTTAGAAATACCTAATTCCAAGGACTTTTAGTTCAAGCATTGTCTTGCCTCACATTCTGTGACACTTACTCTTGGCAAGACACAATAAAGAAAACCAGCGATGTTAATTTTGAAAATTTCTCCATCCAACTGAGGATAGTGTAACTGAAAGACAGGTAGTTCTACATGTATGCGTGAACATGCATGAGAGAAAGATCTGAAGATCCAAGTGGGAGGCTTACCTAATTTACATATTGGCAATAGCTTTTTCCCTTTCTTCCTCAATATGTCAGCTTCAGCTTTTGTTAACCCTTCTGGAGCTTCTTGGATAAGTTTTGGGTAAACAGGAGCAGCTGGCTTCCAGAGCATCACTGGATATTGTGGACGAGTACGATAGTTGTAATTTCTCCCACGGAAAAGATAAACTACACCACCAACTCGATGAATTATTTTCCCCCCTGTTTTCTCCTGTAATAAAATGAAAAGGATTTGACTTAAAAGCAAACAAAGCATTATGAAACAATCAGTTTCCACGCATGATTCATAAAAAATCCATTGCCCTTGTCAACACAAATGCTTGGTAGGAAGCCCTAAACAAGTAAAATGAAATTTTAGAAGTCATAGATGCATTGCATGTAAGAATCAATCTGATTACATATTGAAGAATTTCACCTTCAATTATGAAGCCACCAAAGGAATCCCTCTACTAAATACACAAGACATCAAAAGACTAAAAATCAATATTTATATTTTTTTAATCTTATTGTTTTGACAGTAATATTATAGTCGTGTGAAAAAGAGAAGAAAGGCTATAACACCCCTTCCAAGTCATAAAAGGCATTGTCTTTTTTCAGTTATGACTGTATGCATGCCTGAAGATCACCAAGCAAGTGTGCCAGTTAACACCACATGAGCAAGTTAAATGGGAAGCAACCTTTAATCCCATAGCAAGTTGAAGTATGGCCAAACCAATGAAGCATCAGTTGTTAAAAAAACAAATGTATAATATAGGACGATTTTGAAACATACTAAGATTACAACTTGAAAAATTCATAGGAAAACAGTTTCAGCTTAAATTGTTCAAATATTTTGCAAATTTCAGGTTATGTTCTATCGTAACTTCTTAGCAATCTATGCTTGGCAATGATAATGTGCGAGAGCCACCAACAGTCTGCTCATGGCTCAAAAGAAAACAAATCTCCAGGCGAGCTATCTATGCTGACGAGATTAGACCTTAGAAAAGATAAATGAAATTGGATACCTCAAGATGATGGCAAACATTATCCATATCTACGGTTGGAACACCTTTACAACGAACTTTACAGACACGGCAACGCTTCCAATGCGAATGTATTAACTCCAACATGTTATGAGTTAATCCATCCCTTCCTAGACAATGCCATTAGGGAATCATGTTATTCAATTCTTTATCATCATAAAAACCATACAGGGAACAAACAGCTCAAAATAACAGTTAAACCGTGATAGAAATCCTTCATCTTTGTATATGAAAACAACACTTGAAGCAATATAGGCAATAGATGATTCAATAACGTAAAAGTAATGTAAGAAACAAAAAATACCCAATAGCATCTAGAACTCACCGAGATTAACCTGGCGATTATCGGCCAACATAGGTTTAACAAGCATTCTTATCTCCCACTTCTTCAAAGGCTCCCCAAGTATCTCCTCTCTGGTCTTTCCTTCCTTCGGATACTTCCCAAGTGGAAACGGCCCGGGCATTTCAACTTGCTTCACTCCTTTCGTACCTGGTGGGGGAGGATTAAAGGAATCAAAAAGTGGAATCTTTTTCTTCGAGCTCTTCAATGGGGCTTTCCCAGTCCATGGCCTCGGCATTGTGGGCGGCGCGAAAGGTAAGAACGCTGGCTCCCGAATGGCCAACGGCTTGACCTTCGGTGTCTCGGAATAGCTATACTGGAATTCAAATGGGGCTCCAGGTAGAAGGTAGGACATGCCAGACTCGCCGATGACGACGGAGCGATCGCCCTCTGATGCAATAACACCATCTTTGACGGGTTTGTAGTACTTAGAATTGCGATGGAACTTCAAGGCCGGATTGGATTGGGGTTTTGAAGGTTCAGGAGGATGCTGTAGGGACTTGTGGAATCTGCGGGGGGGTGGGTATTTGGGAATTGGGATTGGTGGGGAAGGAGCTGCGGGGGTGACAGTGGGGTCGTTGGGTGGTGGGGTTGAAGGTAAGGAGGAGAAGAGGTTACCCCCAGGTAGTGATGCTACTATCACCATGGAAGTACTCGAAGAACACTTTTGAGCTGCTTGTGAAGAATGATAAGGTCACACAAGTGGATATAAAATTAGCTCGAACAGGAGGGAATATGTATTTCTGGTTTTTCAGTTGCTGATGAGGAATGCTGGAGCCAGAAGATGCATTGATATTTTCTTCTCCGTTTCGCAACTTCTTCCTTGCCGTTTTGTTTATCTCCTTATACTTCTTCTATGTCGCATATTTCAGCTCCCTGCACGAATCAAGATGCATATTATCTTCTGTCGTTTTATGCATCAATTTTTTGTTTTCTGAAAATATTTTATTCGTTTTTCTCAGAACGTAAATTACGTTATATATATAAAAAATTTAACAAAGAAGATTTTTTAGAGATAGAAAATGAAAAAAACTATTTCTTTTTTTATATATAAAAAAATGATAAAATAAGTTCACTATGCATTTCTTATTGTTTGGCACAAGAAGTTTTTGTTTATCATTTGACCGAAGTAAAAATTAAAGGTGAACAGAGATTGTGTTTTACCAATAAATTTAATTTCATCGAATAGTAGTTGAATTATAAAAAAATCATAATTCAACCTTAAATTTTAGTGAAAACTTAGGTGGCTAATAGGATTAGAATGCAAAATTTTATTGCAAAGTTGTGCACATCTTGCCACTAAGTATTTAGTATCAAAAATCTTGTAAGATTCTTAAAAAAGCAAAGTGATTTTTTTTTGTACGTTTAGTATAAAAAGATAAAATTTTATTTTTAAAAATCTTTTATTTCTGAAAATAAAATTTGTGAAGAAAATTTGTCACTTTTATTCTCATCCACGAGGGTGGAAATAATTTTTTTTTATGAAAATAAAAAATTTTAAGAGTTGAAATTACAAAACTACCTTCCATTATTTTAACTCTAATCTTTTTTTTCTTTTCAAATGATCCTTACAACTTAAATCTAAAAATTTTAACTCCTAAACTTTAAATTTTAAAACTTTAACTCTAAAATACTAATCCTTAA